>AWWV01016090.1:0-163626 GCA_001974805.1 Corchorus capsularis | reverse complement strand
TTCCTGTATCCATTGCGGATTTAGGTGGTACTGAGATTGACTTGAGGTTTGCTAGCTCGAAGGAAGGACGGTTGTTTGTCATTGTTGCACCAGTTCTAAGATTTGCTGACAGTAAGTATTTCCAGTTTCTACAATTGCATTTGGAAGATGCTGCTGCCATTGCCCATTGGAATTGGATGCTTGAAATGGTTTTATTACAACTGAGGCCTCTTCATTTATGTTTCTCTTGTGATGTATAGATCTTGGAGACAATGCCACAATTGAAAAGATCGGACCCCCGGAAAAAGTGATTAATGCATTTGGACCGGAGGTGATTGGCGAAAATGTGGAAGGGAAGGTTGTAAGCATGAACACAGCTGAACATGATGGCAGGATGTATTATCAGTTTGAATTGGAGCCACCTCATGTACTGATCACAGCAACTGCAGCCGGCAATCGCCTTTACCTATTTAGTGTAACAGGAAATGGTATATATATACTTAATACTTTCTTTCTTACTTGTGATCAATAATAAGTGATTACTCTTCCTTCAAGATTAGAAGGTTTTTTTTTTTTTTTTTTATTATTATTTATTATGATTCTTTTCACATTTGGGCAGGTCTTCAATGGAAAAGGCATTACAAAGATTTAAAGAGGATAGCTGAGTCTTTCCGTGTGGTATAGTTTGCATCTCCCTGAATTGCTACATCAGTGCACAATTAGACTTGGATTACTTCCTTTATGTAATTTAATTAATTAAACTGACAACAAAAGAAAAATAATATGCATTTGGAGCAGAGTTTCAAAGTATGTGACTTTGCTCACATGATATTTTGCACAACTTACAAGTTACAACAAAAGAGTGTATACTATTTACTGTAGAAACTAGAAAGTGGTAAAACCATCTGATTTCATTCACATCTAATATTTTGGGTTTCTGAAACTTAATAGAAATCTATCTTTTGCCACTTTTGCAAGTGGATACTGCATCTCACCATTACTGAATGTTATCATGAATTTGCCCATTTTGGCTCCTGAGTGATGGTGGGTTTGCTAGGTCAGAATTTTGCAATTTTGTATCTAAGATGCATGGCACTATATACTTAATACATGTGGTGTGGGCGTGCAAGAACTAAACTCATGAGATAAATTTACTTACATAATTTGACACTACAGTGACTAAAATCATGATGGTAAATTTAAAAAAAATAATTAATAAAAAAACAACTAAAATTGAAAAAAGAGAAAAATACAAAAGAAGAAAGATACACAACTAGAGCTTTTATATATATATATATATATATAATGAAATCATTAATGCTATGAGTTGTTTTAAATTTCGAAGGCTTTCTTACATGAACTTGACCAAATTTTGGTGGAGTCATGGGAAAGATGGGCAAGGCATTCATTGGGCTAAGTTGGGAGATTTATGTATATCGAAGCTCGATGGTGGAATGGGATTCAGGGTGTTGGAGAGAGAGCAACCCGGTTTCGTCGTTACGAGGCCCATCAGCGTGGCCCATATATACCTGTCGGATACCAATATGAACCCAAAAGCTTAAGTCTATGTGATCTTGGATCTTTCAGGTATATATGCCACTTTACAGTCTATCCCTTTGTGATGTGGGATATGACACTCACATGTGAACTCCAACAAACTCCCCCGTTCACATGTGACAGCTCTCCCCCGTGCGGCTAACCCGATATTTCTTGGATAACCAGTTAAGTGGCCCGTTCTTTTTTGGGTTTGTTCACACTTAACCACACCCTGCACCATCTGTGCACCCAATTATTTTTTTTTCTCCAAAAATACCAACCATTGTTTTTTTTTAGCACAGCCGCACCACCTTTTTTTTTAGCACAGCCGCACCACCGAAACTCCAATCGAACCTAGCCCTGATACCATTTGTAGAAGAGAGAGACCTGAGTTCGTCGTTACGAGACCCACCAGTGTGGCCCATATATACCTGTCAGATACCAATCTAAACCCAAAAGTTTAAGCCCATGTGTTCTTGGATCTTTCAGGTATATATGCCACTTTTACTGTCCATCCCTTTGTGATGTGGGATGCGACACTCACATGTGAACTCCAACACAGGGACTTCGAAGCTTTTAATTTAGCTTTTTTAGCTAAACAAGGGTGGAGGTTCATCCATAATACTTCCACTCTTTGCTACAAAGTTTTCAAAGCTCGTTACTTTCTAGCAACTTCGTTTTTGGAGGCACAACTTGGGTCCAATCCGTGGTATGTTTGGAGAAGTATTATGGAGGGGAGATCGGTGTTAAAGCTAGGATCGAGATGGCGTATCGGGGATGGCAATTCAGTTAAAATAATGGAGGATACTTGGCTTCCTTCTTTACCTATTGGGAGACCAAGTTCAATAGTGCCTGATATTTTGGATCATGGTATTTGTGGCTGAATTGATTGATACGGCAGAAAGATGTTGGAAGGAAGACTTATTGAGAAATCTATTTTCACCAAGTGAAGTAGATGCCATATTGGAAATCAATCTGAGTTTGACACGGATGGATGATAAATTAATATGGATGGCGTCGAAGTTGGGCTCATTCACTGTTCGATTAGCTTATTTTGTTGCTAGGATCAGATTCGATCGTGAGGTGCCCGATCCTGATTTGCGAAATCCCATTTGGAAGCTGCTTTGGACAGCTAAGGTTATCTCGGAGGTAAAGTTGTTTATTTGGAGATGGTCTCATGGTTTTCTTCCAGCTTAAAAAGTATTGAAGTTGAGGCATATGGAGGTTAATGATGAATGTTGTGTTTGTGGTGTTCCAAACAAAACTCTGGCCCATATTTTCTTTGATTGCCATCTTGCTAAAACAATGTGGAGGGAATATTTCGGCTGGATGGACGACTTTGTACAATCAAATGAAAACGCGGAAGATTTCTGTTTGAATCTTTTTATTGTTGCTAAACAGGAAGGGGTGTCTTGAAAAGGTTCTTGTTGGCTTATGGCTATTATGGTACAATCGTAATCTTTGTTTACATGATGGTCGATGTACTGTTAGTAGTCAATTGATTCAGAAAACAGAAACCATGATCACAGAGTATGAAGAGGAGATGTCAAGTACTCATGGAGAACAGGTGCTATCGAGAAGACGTACAACACAACAATGGAGTCCACCCGAGCCTGGAATATTGAAGCTGAACTGTGATGCTGCTTTTCATAGTGCAATAGGATCCGCTGTTTTGGATATGGTTATCAGAAATGCAAATGGTGATGTGATCTTAGGAGGTGTAAGTAGGGTAGATGGAATTGCTAGCGTGATGCATGCTGAATGTATGGCTATCATCTTTGGCTTAGAATCGGCATGGGAGCATGGTTATGTTTCTTTGATTGTCGAGTCTGATAATAAGCAAGTTGTCGAGGAGATTGCAAAAGGTCATGATTCGTTATAGTTAGGTGCTTACCTGATCCATGATGTGTTAGATCTTTCTTCAATGTTTAATTCAATTTCCTTTGAGTTTGTTAATCGGGAGGCTAATGTTTTAACTTCAATGTTGCAAAATCAGATTGTAGTGAGGGTGAGCAGAGTGTGGAAGGGATATTTACCACAATATATTTGTAATCTTTCTCCTTGATGATTTTAATAAAATTCTCGATTTCCATAAAAAAAAATAAATAAAATCATAGTATTAGAAAAAGAAAATTATGAGTCCATGTTGACTTTTTTCTTTTTCTTTTTTGGGTATTTTTAAATTTTTATAATGAAAATTTAAATATTTTAAATTACTGCCGCCGAGCAAATACTACTAGTAGTAACTGTTTAGTAGTCCTGCTAAGGTGCCAACTCCATAAAAAATGGAGCACAAACTGTTGAAAATCTTACAAAACTGTAAAACTATCGGACACCTGAACCAAACCCATGTCCAGTTTCTGATTCATGGATTACAAGATAACACTTTAGTATTGCCCAAGCTCATTACTGTCTCTTCTGAAGTTGGCTCTCTGGATCACGCCCTCAAAATACTCGAAAGCTCACAAAACCCAAGTCGTGTTTCCTACAATACGATGATAAGATGCTTCATAGGCAAATCCCATAAGGCTACATTCCATGTTTACAACCAAATGAAAGCCTTGAAGATCGGCCCGAATAGTTATACTTTCAGCTTTCTTTTGAGATGTTTTGAGTCTTTTGAATCTTTAAAAGATGGGATGGTGATTCATGGTGATATTTTGAAGACGGGTCTTGGTTCTAGTGTCTTTGTTGAAAATGTGCTTTTGGATTTTTATGCCAAATATGGCGGGAGTTTGGTGTTTGCTCTGAGGGTGTTTGAGGAAATGCCTGAGAAAGATGTTGTGTCTTGGAATTCGATGATTGGAGCTTACATGGCGCGTGGAGAGATTGAATCTGCTATTGGGTTGTTTGAGTTTATGCCGGAGAGGAATGTGGTCACGTGGAATTCTGTTCTTTCAGGTCTTTCAAAGGCTGGGAATATGAGTTTGGCTCATTCAGTTTTTGAGAGAATGCCAGAAAGAAATGAGATTGCGTGGAATTCCATGATTTCTGGATATGTAAAGATGGGTAATTTAGAGGCTGCAAGGTTAATTTTTAATCAAATGCCTCAGAAAAGTGTGGCCTCTTGGACAGCTTTGATATCAGGATATGTTACAGTTGGTGATATTGAATCCGCAAGAAGTGTTTTTGATCAGATGCCTGTTAAGAACGTGGTTTCCTGGAATGCTATGATTTCAGGTTATGTTCATAGTCACATGTTTAATGAAGCTCTTAGCATATTTCATGAAATGTTAATTGATGCCAAGTACAAGCCTGATCAAACTACTTTGATTAGCGTGCTTTCAGCCTGTTCTCATTTGGGGTCACTTGAACATGGGAAGTGGATTGATTCCTATATTAAGAAAAATAATCTTTTCTTGTCTGTTCCATTGGGCAATGCCTTGATAGACATGTTTGCTAAATGTGGAGATGTAGAAAATGCAAAAGCAGTTTTCAGCATGATGGCTAATAAATGTATAATTACATGGACAACGATGGTTTCTGGATTAGCTGTTAATGGGCGATGCAGAGAAGCCCTAAATCTTTTTGATAGAATGTGCTTAGAAAATGTAAAGCCAGATGATATCTTCTTTATCAATGTCCTCTCAGCTTGCACTCATGGTGGGTTGGTAGAGGAGGGTAAAAGGGTTTTTAATCAGATGGTTGTGCAGTTTGATATCAAACCACGAATTGAACATTATGGATGCATGGTTGATCTTCTTGGTCGGGCAGGGAGGCTTGAGGAAGCAGTGAGTTTTATAGAAAGCATGCATTTGAAACCAAATGATGTCATTTTGGCCAGCTTGCTAAGTTCTTGTCATATTCATGGAAAGGGGGACTTGTTGGAATCCTTATCCAAAAAGATTCTGGACGAGGAGCCTTCAAATCCAGGATATATAACACTTCTCTCAAACTTTAGTGCATCAATGAGACAGTGGGCAGACTTTTCAAGCTTTCGTGCATCAATGAGACAGCAGGGAATAGAAAAAGTTCCCGGGTGCAGTTCAATTCAAGTAGGAAACATAGTACATGAGTTCTTAGCTAGAGACACAAGGCATGAACAAAGAAAGGACATATATAGCATTTTGTACAGTTTAAATGGACACTTGAAAACAGCATTTGACTCTCCAATGTGCTGTGAGAATTTCAGTGATTTGACTACAGCATTTTGACCCCAAAAGGTAGTAAGCTGATGAGTGGTATTTCACTCACAGCCTCCTATGACTTGGATTTTTCATATAATTTCAGTTCTTTGGGGTTGTACACTGCTGATTAAGGCTTGAGCAATGCAAGAGAAGGGTAGGGTTTGAGTGCTTCTTTTGCATCTCTTTGTGAGTTTCTCCATTCTAGTAAAATAATATGCTGTTTTTTGCCCATAGTCTAGCCAACAAGAGGAGACTTGATTTCCTGTTCTTGTGGATGCTTTTCTATCCTACAGACTACAGAGCTGTCTTTAAGACTTGACAATTAATATGAAGGACTGGTTGTAGACTTGTAGTGCTTAGGATGAGCTTGCTCAGGAAAAGCTGCTCTAGAAAACATTAAACCTTTTCTTCAAGCATCAAGAGAAAAGAAAAAGAGAAGAGATTTGCTTCAAGCTGCAGCCTGCATAGACCAATGATATTAGTAGAATAAGCAATGTTGTAGCCGACTATGAGCACTGAGACAGAAAATGTGGCTATTCAAAGGGAAGCATTCTGGCCAAAAAAAAAGGGAACCCATTTATGAAAATGTGGCAATGAAAGGAGACAAGCACTCTTATTCTTCAATGTTTAGGGTATCTATGGGGCATGAACACTCATTTTAGTAGAACAAAACCCTCCAATGTGTTACCTTTACATAGTTAATTTTCATATACTGTAATGTTTGGTTCTCACTCATGTGGATTCTATATAAACACCCCAAAACAATTCAGCCTGATGTTGTATATAAATTTCTGAGTTGTTCTTTTCAAGGTTTTTTGTTTTTCATTTTTCATTTTAGATAGTTGGTTTCAAGCTCCCCCATTCATATATATTTGGTCCCTTTACTGATTTGATGATTTTCTCATCTTCTTTCCTCTCAAGTTTTGACTATTTCATGGATGGCAGAAGTAAAATGCTTATAAAAATTGATAGATTGGTACTGAGGCTTCTCAAGGTTTAGTTTAAAGCTTTTCCACAGTGAATTCAATCAATTTACTATCAACAGCGAGATGGACAACTGAGCAGTATGTTTACTTCTAATCTTTCATCTTCAAAATATTTGTTTTTATGGTCGATGTAGTGTTGATTGTCTACTTTGCTGATATATTAGTATTCTGTCTCTAAAATGTATGGGAAATTATCTCTTTCTCTCATAACATGATTAAAGCTAACAAAAACTGAGTAGTCTAGAAATCCTTCTGTGCTCTATGTTTATTGTATAATCTTATATGGGTGTCTAATAAAGGTTCTTTTGTTCTGGTGGTGTTTAGAATTGGGGTGTTTGAAGGTTCTTTTATCAGATTAATTAGACTTTTCACCTTTTGCTGCACTGTGCTTATTATGTAAGAGGTATATTGCCTAGAATGTATAGATAAATGCTAACTACTACAGATGGAAATCGAGAAATTTCATAATCTGCCCTGTTACTAGGTGCGGAGAGATAGCATACTTTTAATAATTCAGCTGTAAACAAGAATATTCATGAAACAGAGTAAGGAAGTAGTAATCAGCACAATGGTATTTTAACACTCAAATATCTCTAGGATGAAGTGCATTGGAGAGAGACTTGGTCCTAGTTCATTTCATCAGGGTCTAATCAAAGGTGACACGCACCGGCCACATTGCTTTCAAAAGGTAAATTATGTGGAATAATTGAAGTTTAGACAAATTTACTTTCTGTCCTCTCTTGCTTACTTGTTAGATTATAACTCTTCAACAGGGAAAGGCCAAGAAAAAGAGCAAAGGGACTTTGCCTTAACAGATAGTTTTAGCATTTCCTAAATTAAACTATCAAACAAGGAAGTTGCATGTTGGTCAAATCAAGGACAACCTAATCCCAACTTAGTGGAGTTTCTATCAATCATGCTTTAAGAATATTTAGTCAATGATGGATAGGATATTGAAGAACAAATGTAGATGGTTACATGTGGTTTTGATGTAATGTTCATTGAGTTACTTGTAACTGATGTTTCTTATCTCTGTTGTTTTCTTCTCATCTGTGTTGTTTTCAACTAATCCTCTTACCCAAACTTGGTTGCCAATTTTGTTCAATGTCCTGACTTTAAAAAGGACGTGATTTCACTCTGATACAAAGGTATAAATTCCATCAATTAATGTTTACCGTTTGCACCATTCTTTTCTTCTGTCATTTTCTTGTGCAGGATGTATGATGAAACGCAAATAATACCTTATTTTGGCAAGGGCAGCCAACACTTGCAATGCTTTTGGTCCCATGGATGAAACATGAAGACGACATGTGTCGTTAGGAGATATACTAATCTGCAAAACTGAGGCAACTTTCGGTGATTATGAAATTGGAAATACATAAGGCATAAGCTCTTGCAGGTAGAGGTTGGCAATTTGTCTCAATTGTTTGCTTTCTCCACTTTTTTCTCCTTTACTTCATAATATTTCCATATGGCATTGAATTGACATCTTTGGAGTTCTTCTAGAAATTCAAATGTGGCTTTTCTTCTCTTTTTCCTCTTTTAAAGTTTGGGTTACAAAAAGCAGTATACCATGTGCCAACTTCATGTTTTTATTTACTCATTGTCTAAATCATGTTGATGCTAAAACTGGGTGGGGATATCTTGACCAAATTCATGAAAATTCTCTTAACTGACATGCTGGAAACTAAAACTTTACTGTGCCAAGTAAAACAGGCCATGGTTCTATCTTCTAAAACCAATGCAGATGCTTTCTTGTTCCTGAAGTTAAACAGAGAATTCTATTTCAATTTACACCTCTCAGCATGTTCTTATGCAGAACTGAGCACATTTACTTTTACTACAATAGTTATAATAAGCTTGCTTTTACCTTCTAAATCTTTTTCTTGCAGCATTAAGGTTAAAAAATCCTGAAAATTTTGACCAAAAAGAAGAATGAAATGAACCATAAAAGACCAAATAAGGAAACAAAAGTCTAGATCATTCACTTTGATCCAAGATCTTTGGGAGTTAGGAGTGTACCAAACAATATTAAAAGGATTAGTGACTTGATTTTGAAAACCTAAAAGAAAGTGATTTAACTACTTTTCCTGAAAGTTTCTCCTGACATGCTGTTGTTGGTTAAAGTGTGGCAAACCTTTTCTAATATGCATTAGTATTTTTTAATTAGTGAATGATTCTCTTTAACATCAAAGAGGAAGGCAAAAGTAATTAAGTCCATAGCTGCTGAAAACCATTCATTATTATTATATAACATATAGTGTTATTTTATGTTAAATTTGCTTCTCACCTTAAAAAAGTGCATTATTAGAAAACAATGGTCACTACCCTTACCCTCCCACCATTTTCTAGAACCATGTAGCTTTCATATTAGTTCTTTTTTTTTTTCTTCTTTGTTTAGAATATTCAAAAACTATCAAATTTTGTTAAAAAACATAAGAATTAAGATTACCAATATGGGTATTTGGAGTTTTCACCATAGTTTTGACAATTCAATTTCGAATAAATAAAATAAAAGAAGAAGGGGAGGTGGGGAGGGAAACAGGGAAAACCTTCCTGTCCTGCAATGGAGTTGTAACTTTTAACTTTGTTAATTAGCTAAAAACTGTTTTTTCCTTTATTTCCCTTTCTTTGGGTTACAAAAACAGAGGACCCTCCCACAATCATTCACAAATCACAAAGGAAGGTAGCAAATTAAAGCATCAAACTTACGTGATTCTGTGGAATTCTAACTAAATCATGCTTTGATATATACCATTCCAATATCCCATCTTTGAAATTTCCAAGCAATTAATTGACATATGCAAGATTAACATGGTAATCAACAGAATTTAGGCACCGGTTTGTATTTCTTACAACTTAGCTTAGAGAAACATGAAAAACAAATGCAACTATTGCTGCCTGATCGTTCCGGACACCTCTATCTATTCTTTCCAAGTAAAATGAGAGCCATACACATTTTGTGGATTCATCAAAGTCCTAAAATTCAAAACACAGTAGTACATGCAGACCTTATCACAATCTATGAACTTGTATACAAATTGATGTGGTGAGCGTTGATATAATTTATTATGCCATAAAAGAAGAAGAGAAAATATGAGCCAATTCAAGTTTGAACAGCTAAAATATTAATGAAGGCTTACCCTGCTTCATAGGGTACTAACAGATAACCCAAGTTTGAAAACATATGGAAAATTTTTATTTTAAAAAATTAATACTCATTAATACATGCATATATATACGTCAACAACTTGGATTCCTATACTCCATGAAATAACAAATAGAGAATAATTGGGATGCTCTTAGCCATGGATTTTCAGACAGTGTCCCCATCCACTATTTTAGAACTGTATATAAAATGCAAAATGGGGTTTATAATTTCCATGTGTGGCCAAACCTTTTTGGTTAGATACTCCAAAGAAAATGAAAAATTTTGTGTGTGGCAGTGTTTCAACCATTAAACATAATTTGGAGAAAGAGTCCTTCTTTGGAAGGCAATGTAGCTAGCATTTCATAGCCTACAATTCAAGTAACTGATTATAAATAATACCATAATAATCAATTACTCCCTCAGTCCCTAATTAGATGTCCCATCTTGGTTAACAAACACTAAACTTTTGACCACTGTTTATGAAAAAAATATGTCAAATTTAATTTTAAAAAAATTATGTGCTGAAAAGTTTGTAATTTAAAAAATTATTTATAAGTGTTATTTTTAAAAATTATTTTGTTTTATATATCTTTTATAAATAATGGTCAAAATTTAGTTTTGTTGAGCAAGAGTGGACATCTAAATAGGGACGGAGTGAGTATTGATTATGAGCTAAAAAATGGTCCCCTTCCACTATCTATGAACTCATAATCATAGGGTCTTTTCTTATATTTGTTATATTCTCTGCATGCAGCTAGTTTTTTTTTCTTCTGCCCCGTGATCTAATTGAATTCATGATACAGGTTTTCTTTATGTTTGATAGATGACACAAAACGTTGACAGTTTTCTACTCCAATAAACAAATCAATCCAAAATCAAATTCCTTCAGTTTTTATATACTTTTTCATTCAAGAAAAGAATTGTATATATATATATATATATATATATATATATAAGTAGGAAAGATTCTGTTGCAGTCATATATATATATATAATTACTTGAAATATCAGAAGGTTTCAAGAGCTTGCTAATCTGATATGGTTAGTAGCAAGTTAAAGCCAATGGAGAGGGTCACAAAATTTTGTCCAACCACTTTGCTTTTTCACCTTGTATTGTATGTCAACAAAAATCAAACTTTAATCATTGAGATGAATAAAACATGGTAGGCGTAGTAGCACTTTTTTTGTAAGAAAATATAAATTACAAATAATATATATTTCTTTTGTACTATTCTAATTTCTTAATGGCTTCACTGAAATCGCACAAAAAAGACAAATTTCTCCTTAAACTTTTTTTTCTTGCCTGATTGCACCCTGACCTTACAAAAAAAGGACAAATGCCCCTTACCATCAACAAAACTGAAGGAAAATAGTTTAGGGTTAGGGGGAATTTGGGACTTAAGTCGTTTCTTAATACTTGGCTTTAGTTTATAAGGCATGAGATGATGAGAAGCAAAATTTTGCACTCAGACCACTCTATGCTCGACCTACTTGTCAAGTTTGTGCTTCCCACTATTGTTGAGTCAATGTCCTGAAAAAATGGTAAGGGGAAAAAGGAGTGGATTGGTCAAGAATCGAGAATCATAATTTGGAAAAGTATAACATCAAAATGAAAGCGAGATTTAATAATTTATTACAAGACATTGATTGCAACCCGATTTCATGGGACCCGCCTCATATTTTTGCAACAAATGGAAGAGGCTTGAATCATGCTGCAGCCTCTCACCAATTAAAATCTTAGTTTTTCTTCTATCTCGGTTGTTATAACAAACAACTTGCTTTCTACCAAAAAAAAAAAAAAACAACTTGCTTGTAAATGTAGAGAGACATGTAGGAGAGTTTGACATATCTGATATGGGAATTCATGGCTAAGGTAATTTGATTCAGAACAAGGAAATCGTTAACAAGACAGCTCGTGAAGGGGACATGACTTCTTAGCTTTTAAAATTACACATTTAATGGTGACATGAATGACATTAATTAATTAATTAATATATGCAGTCTAACTTGGTCTTGGAAGCATTTGATCATATTGATGCTTTGTTTCTCTTGAATGGACAATGTATCTAAGTAATTTGTCCCATGCAATAAGGTTTATACACGAATTTGTCATATCTTGGTTTAATTAGGAGCAAGATTTTGGAATTAGAGTGGTTAACTGGTTGAAGATTAAACTTTAGAGACATTTTCAATTTTACTTTATCAGAGACATGTAGGTGAAGACTTCTATAAGGTTAACCCGTCTGCTTACCAATTACCATATGGTTTGATTCATCATTTTCCTAAATGAGACAAACCCAAAATGCAGCTACTCTCTGCTTGATGTTACTTGTAAGCTAATGACTTGATAGAGAAGCAATTTCCCATTTTTAGTTTGTATTTTCAATTGGATAAACATAAGATTTGGATTTGTTCAAGATGATTGATTAGTTAATTAACCTCAGTAGACAGAAGGAACAATGAAAACATTGTTTGAACTTAAGCAGTTAATGATTCAACATTGTCATATCTATCACATATATATCTAAATTCATGCTATGGAGATTTTTGCTTCTTGTCAATCCAAACGTTATTCTTATGTAATTGGAGCTGATTGGTATAATAAACACAAATTAGCCATGTTAAGTCGGGTTAATCCATTTTGGGGTAAATTTTTACCAACAATGATTTTTTTCCATTCACAAAACTCAGATTCGAGACTTTATATGAGAGGAACAAGTATAGAAACAGTTGAAACAGCTAATCCTTAGTTTTGTAAGGGAACTATAAGGCAGTCTGACAAAAAAATACAACCTCAAAAACATATCAATATTTTCAGTTTGGCTTGGTTCATTTACAATTTCTAGCCATTCTTTTAAATTTAAAACTTAATCAAGAGGCAAGTTAAGAAAAGAAGAAATTTGCAGGTCTGGTGATTGGATTCACAAGTCACAATATGTCAGAGAGAGCTTTAATTGGTTAATTTTAGCGGTTGTGTAGAATCGAAAAGTGTTACTGTATCTATGTTAATTGCTACCTAAAAATAGTTCGAGGACATTTTCCAACACTCTTATTAGGTCCAACCAAAGTACCTCTTTACTGACATTGAGATGTCGTTCTACAGATGCAATGCAAGCCTAAATTATTAGTATACGAAACTCATTAAACCAAAATTTTATCTTGGATTTGGATGGACTTGTAAATTGGCTAAACTTTGCAACTTCGTAAGAGTTTGTGAATTTTGTGTTAAGTCTCAATTCGATGGTAAATCTTATAAAACCAATTAATATCCTTTAATCATTTCTTTTTTAGGGGGCATACACATCTAGAGAAGAAAAATGGGATTTTTTTTTTTAAAAAAAACTTGCTATGAGTTATATATATATACTAGCTAATGCACGTGCAACTATTAATAGTTCATAAATCATAAAAAACAAATAAATAAATATAATAAATTATATATTAATTTGTAATCATAAATCATAAATAAATAAATAAATATAATAAATCACATAATAATTTGTAATATAACATAAAAAAATATATTCTTCATCTAATAAAACAACAATCAACATTGAAAAATTATGTGTTCAAGTTTTCAATTGTTCTACCTTCTACTTCTATTTTTTTTTGGCATCTACCTCCTACTTTTGTTAGACTACCCCACAAACTATATATATTAGAATATCAAACAATTTTTGCACCATAAAAATTGCAACATGGTACACTTTTCAAATTATTTAATTCGAAAATATATAGTTTGACACATGCTACACATGTGATATAGCATTTTTTTTTAAAAAAATTTTGGTTATTTGTATTTTAGATTACCTACTTGTAAACTAATTAAATCTTGCCAAAACTATATTTTTTTTGTAATTTTTTAAAAATTTTGCTTATTTGTATTTTAGGTATAACTTAGTAATAATAATTAAAAAATTTGATTTTTTATTTTTAATATATATGTGTATAATATTTTATTACTTCATATAATATTTATTTTAGGTACGTAAATACTCTAAGATTCTGTATCAAAAATCTATAGAGGTTCTCAACAACAAATTCAATAAACTTCAAAATCAATACTATATTTAAAAATTACTAAAAAAAGTTACAAAACTTATCAAAATAGTTATAATGCTTTCCATAAATTTAGTAACCTTACATCATGAGTAATTTTAGTAACTTTTTATTAGAAATGGTGGTTACTGGTTTTCTTATTTAAAAGTTAATAAAAAAGTTGAAGATGTTATCAAAATAGCTTATACCCTTATATCCTCAGTAATTTTGGCTACAAACTTTATTTATCTAAGGGTTTTTTAAGGGGAGAAAAGCTATAAATGTTTTAAAAAAAATTGATGCTATCAACAAATTCAGCAACCTTACATCCATATTAATAATAATCTTTTCAATGCTAATGAATGTTACAAAGTCTTATCTAAAATTATTAAAAAAGTTATAAAATTTATCAAGAAAATGCTTTCAACAAATTCAACAATCTTACATTCTAATACTTTACATTTTTCAACAATCTTACATTCTTACTTAATTCTTTGAATTTTTGGTAATTTTAGTAACTTTTTTCATCAATAATAAAAGTTACCAATTTTCTTATCGAAGGTTAGTAAAAAAGTATTGGTGTTAACAAATTCAGCAACCTAACCTTACCTAACGTTACATCCCTAATAATTACTAATAAATGTTACCGATATTATCATCTAATGTTATCAACAAATCCGGCAACGTTATACATTAATCTTAATAAATACCTTACATTCTTTGTATTTTTAGTTGCTTTTTATCAATAATGAAGATTACAAATTTTCTTATCTAAGGTTAGTAAAAAAAAAAAAAGCTTTAGAGGTTATTATAAAGGCTTATCATGATGTTATCAACATATTAAAGTAACCTTAAATCCTTAATAACTTAATAACCTATCAACAAAAGTTGTTAGGCCCTTGATATGGTGCTAGAGCAGGGGGGGGGGCGAATAGCACTTTTAAAGAGTTTATGGTAATTTCAAGAACTTAGCCAAAGTTGGGTAGAAATGGTAGATGAAATAGATGAATTTTAATGATAGAAATTGAGGAAATTGAAACACAATGTAAAAGGAGGGTTTAGAGAAAGTAAATACTCACAATTTATAGAGGTTCGGTGATCCCACACCTACATCCTCTACCTTGATCTCCCCAATCAAGGATTTTTCCAAAACCTTCACTAAACCGGTGAAATTCTAGCTTCCACCAAGCCTTTTACAATGAGCTCTCCCCAAGCTCAAATCTTCAAAACAAGTTGATCCTAACTTGTTTCTACCCAAGAAATTAATAAGAAGAAGAAAGTACAATTATCTCCCAAAGATCCCAAGTACAAAGTTTAGCTCATACAAGTTTTTCTCTCACAAAGTATAAGAATGAAGAACAAAGAGAAAATATAGCTTCTTGGCTTCAATAATGGTGAACAATGAATAATCTATCTCTTAGAAGGCTTCAAAATGCTTTTATGATGTGTATTTATAGCCTCTCACATGTTCCTAGCCATTGGAGACAAGTTCTAGCCGTTTGGAGCATTTTTCAAAATTTCAAACTAGTTGTTTTTTTGTCTTCTAATGAGTCTGACGCTGTCAGAAATATTTTCAGTCGACTGAAAGTGATTTTCAACACTTGTTACAATCGACTAAAAGTTCAATCAGTTTGTTCAAGAAAAGTGGCAGTGTTGACGACCAAAGAGACTGCAGTTTCAACACCAAGGATAGTCGACTGAAAGTTATTTTCAACACTTTCTGTAGTCGACTGAAATTTTAATCAATCCATTTTAAAAGTGCTAGTGTTGACGACCACGCGACTGCAGTTTCAACACTAACTTCAATCGACTGAAATTGTCCATTTTCCAATTTTTGAATATTTGCATTTCTTTGAATATTTCTCCAAGGGAATCCATATGCAAACATCTCCAATCTTAATAATGATCATCGATTTTGTTTACGGCTACTCCAAATTCGATTTTTGCGCTCCAATTTGAATTAAAGAGATTTTCTTTGAAGCCTACACACTTAATTAGACTTAATTAAATATCAAGGAGGAATGTTTTGTGATCATCAAAAATTACATGGAGTCAACAAAAGTTATATGAGAAAAAGCTATAAAAATTAGTAGTATAAAAAGAGTTGTATTGCTATTAATAAATTCAGTAACTCTTATCTAATTAAGGTTACTAAAAGAAGATTTAGATGTTCTCACAACAATTATGATGTTATCAATTCAATCATCTTACTCTACCAAAAAAAAAAAGTTTCAATTATCTTACATCCTTAATAACTTTAAACTTTCATCATTTTTTATTTAATGTTAAAAAATAGCTAACATGATTATTAAAAAAAATGTATAGTACTTACAATTAATTCAATAGCCTTACATTCTTTAAAAAACTAAATTATGTAAGAATAATCAAGAAATTCAGTATCTTTAGTAAGATTACAAAGAAAAAAAACTATAATTAATGATTATGAAAAAGATATAATATAATACTATCAACCAATTCAATAACCTTACATTCTTAGTAGTTTTGGTTATCAAATTTCGTATTTATGGTTATTAAAAACCTAACTATAGTATTATCAAGAAATTCATTAACCCGTCATCTTTAGTAACTTTAGTAACATTTCATAGCGAAGATTAGCAATTTTCTTGTATAATTAAGGTTACTAAAAAAGTTATAGCTAGTGAACAATTAAAAAGATATTATAACAATATATATATATATCTTTTAATTTGATTTTTTATCATCATATTATCAATTTTATGCACATTAACGAAGGATTAATGTGATTCAAGCTAATAAAGCAAAATAAAAATAATGAATGAATGATCTATTGCTGTTAATTTCAAGCAAAGTGAACTCTTTTATATATATATATATATATATATATATAAATCAGATTGAACTTTGTAATATGTACTACTATATTTTATGTTATCATTCACAATTGAATTAAAGTTTATTATTTATTTATTTTTTGGTACCGAGAAAAAACACATTAAGAGATTTAAATTAGGGCCATGAGTAGGAGCCATTGCTGCTGGATGCTACCACCATCAGCTTCTTTAACTCTTTCATCAGTGGGTGCTTCCCATCAAAGAAGCATATCTTCTTAAACCTGCATGGAAGGGTACTAATATCATGTTGAATCGACTCCTCATTCCAATGGATAACCATCGAACCCGTAAAGGCTGAGCACCACTTTGATCCATTCGTTCCACACTAGAGCAGGTATGTACCACCTTGACACATTCTTAACAGCGCGAGTCGAGTGAGCAACAGTTTAGCCACATGCTTCTGTCTAGTAGTGATGGATTTAACCATGATTCTTGTTTCCCCCACATCGCTTCTAGCCAGCATTCCTATGACAAATCTTCCTTGCTCCTGCAATTTAAAAACCTCTAGAAGAACCATCCAAGCACTATGAGAGAGTACCGGCAACCCTTTGAAGATAAAAGTGGTTAAGTTCTTTGGAGTTTGCCTCTCTCTTGGTCTTGCAAAACAGCGATTCTCCATTAAATTTTCATTTTGATAAGCCTCAAGAATCCTTTCCGAGCTAGTCTGGATTCTTCTCCTAGTGCCAATAGGACTTGGTGTCCGTCCTTGAAAAATGACTTCATTCATCTGCTTCCAAATAAACCATAAAGAGCAAGCAAATTCAATAGAGAACCAAGCTTTGTCCCCTCTGTGGAGTTCCTCTTGTCCCAACCATTGAAAAATCCAATCTGAGAGACAGGCCTCTTGGAAGGAATCCGTTCTAATTCCCAACGGAGAGGCAAACCAAACAGCTCTTGCGAAGTGGCATCTCCAAAAAAGGTGTTCTGGTGATTCATTCTCTTCATCACAAAAAACACACCCTCCTTCAACATTGATCCCTCTACTTCGCAGCAGATCCCTGGTCGGTAAGTAATTATTGCATATTCTCCAAAGAAACATAACAATTTTAAAAGGCAGCTTTAGTTTCCGCAGATTTTGCCATTCCTTATGCCTTGAGAAATCAAGTTCTCCATGCTTGCTATTGCTTATTAGCTTGTAGGCTGCTTTAATAGAGATTTTTCCATCATTTTCAAATTTCCAAATGGTCTTATCTGATCCCCCAAAGAGAGAAACCTGCCTATTTAGTAGATTTTCCACATATTGTTGTTGTAAAAGACCTTTAGCTAGCCATTCTTGCCACATTGCACTTCTTTTACAAGTGATGGTCTTTGCAGTGATTGCATTGTTTGTTTCTGTTCCCTCCAGGTTCAAAAACAATCTTCCATCATTCAAAATGACTCTATCGCCACTCCAAGTTTGTATGTCAACTTTTAAACAGATATCCCGGCCCTGCAAGATACTCTTCCATATCCAAGTATCTGCAGCTTTAGGTTGCACTTCATGAAAGTTGGTTTTACGGCAATATTTGCCCTTAAGTTATTTGACCATCATAGATTGTGGGTCCTCAAAAAACCTCCACGCCTGCCTGCTCAAGAGAGCCTCATTCATGTCTTGCGTTTTCCTAAACCCGAGGCCCCCACACCTTTCGGTTTGCACAAGTGATCCCAACTTCTGAGATGAATTCTCCTAACATCATCCTTATGTCCCCACCAGAAATTTCTCACAGCTTTATCAAGTTTCTGACAAACATTACTTGGGGCTTTGACTGTTGAAAGCATGTAATTTGGTAGTCCAGCAAGGGTCGATTTGATCAGCGTGAGCCTCCCACCATATGATAGTAAATTTGCCTTCCAACTCTGTAACTTGGAGTAAAACTTATCAATCAAAGGTTGGAAAAAGCTTCTCCTGTTTCTGAGTGCCCTCATATCCATGCCAAGATATTTCCCAGGCTTGGATACTAACTTGTATCCCAGAATACCTCTAAACCATCTTTTCTTTCTTGGATTGCAATTTGAACTGATTAGTAGTTCAGACTTTTCTGCATTGATTTTTTTGTCCCGAGAGCCAACAGAAAAGTTTGAGGATCTCTTTAACCCTTTTGCAGGAACTCCCTGATGCTTTGAAAAATAGAAACGTGTCATCGGCAAACATTAGGTGGCTAATGGCATCATTGTTCCTACTAATTTTGACTCCCTGGATCTTCTCATCTCTCTGTTCTTTAATCAACATCAAGGAAAGAACATTTTGGCACAAAATGAATAATTATGGGGAGATCGGGTCACCTTGTCTGAGTCCCCTTTTTGGCAATATGTTCTTTGACATTCCCCATTAATAAGAACTTGATAGGTAACAGTACCAATACATTGGCTAATGAGTTTCCTCCAAAGAAGGGAGAAACCCATCTTCTCCATTACCACATCAATAAACTTCCAACTTAGTCTGTCGTATGCCTTATTCATATCGAGTTTTAGGGTCGCTAGTTGACCCCTCCCTTTCTTTTTGTTGACAATGGTGTTTAGTAACTCACTTCCCATTATCACATTATCAGATATGTTCCTCCCGCTGATAAAAGCGCTTTGGAAAGGGGTTATAACTTCATCCAGGACAGATTTCAATATGTTGACCAAAACTTTGGAGATAATCTTGTAGGCCATATTACAAAGACTAATTGGTCTATAATCAGCCACCTCTTTTGAGTCTTTCTTCTTTGGTATAAGAGTGATCATAGTTTTATTCATCTCTTTCAGCAAGTAGCCAGAATTGAGAGCTGCCAGAGATGCTTCAGTTGTCATTCCCCCCACTATGTCCCAAAATTTTTGATAGAAGAGAGCTGGCTTGCCATCATAGCCAGGAGCCTTCATTGGGCCCATTTGAAAAACAGCTTGTTTGATTTCCTGCTCCAAGAAGGGTGCATTAAGCTGTTCTTTATGTTTGTCGTTAAGGACTGGGAGGTCCAAACTATCAATGACTTGATACATTAATTTAGTGGGAGCCTCAGCTGTATCCCCAAAAATTTTTGAAAAGTGTTCCAAAAAGGCACTTTCAATTTCCTGTTCATCTTCTGTAGGAACTCCACTACTGTTCTTAATATGAGCAATCTTTTTTTTTCTTCTTCTTTTCTTAGTTATTGTATGGAAAAACTTGGTGTTTCACTCACCTTTGATTATCCAGTTAGCTCTCGACTTTTGCATCCAATGGAGTTGCTCTTGCTCTAAAGTTTCCTCAAAAGCCTTTCTCAAGTCTTTCTTTCTGTCCATGTTATCATCTCCTAACATATCAGATTGAAACTTAGCTAGTTCTTCCTGAATCTCCAATTTCCTCCTCTGTAGATTACCAAAAACTGTTTTATTCTAAAATTTGAGTTTTTCTCTAACCACTTTTAACTTCCTCGTTAGTTTAAATGGAGCAGAACCTGAGACTTCTTGATTCCAAGCCTTGGCAATGGTCTCCTTGCAGTCAGGATGTAGAGTCCACATAACTTCAAACCTATAAAATCGCTTCCTAAACATGGAGGACTTGTGGAGATTAAGGACCATAGGACTATGGTCAGAGATAGTGATGGGGAGGTTTTCGATAGTTGCCTCAGAGTAGGATTGAATCCAATTTGTGTTGGCAAAGGCTCGGTCCAGCCGTTCCCAAGTGATGTGATTTGCATCTCTCCTATTTGACCAAGTGAAATGTAGTCCCTTAGCTTTAATCTCCATCAAATTGCACCTATTAAGACAATCCCATAGCAGCTGAGCACCTTGTAAATGGTCACAAGTTTTTGATAATTTGTCAGAGCTTTTGAGCACTTGGTTAAAATCACCCCAAACTATCCATGGTTCATCAGTTGGAATTTCATATGATAAGAGGCATAGTTTATCCCAAACATCCTTTCTATGCTGTTTATCGGGGTGACCATAGATACAAGTAATCCAAAGTGTTTGCTTATTCCAGACTGTATAGCAGTGAATTAAATTTTTATTCTTAAACTTAACTTCTACATGAACATCATCATTCCACAAGAGGAGCAACCCCCCACTAAGTCCAGTACATGAAACCCCATCATAATGATCAAAACCCCAATTCCTAACAAGATTAAAAGCATTAACCACAGATGCCTTGGTTTCCATAAGAAAACAAAAACTAAATCTAAACCTTCTGACTAAATCAAGCCCATGGGCTACTGTTAGAGGCTGGGCTAGGCCTCTAACATTCCAACTAAGGCAACTCATTGTGATTGAGGAGGCTGTTGCGGGACAACCTCCTTGGAACCCTCAGCATTTCATTGATCCAAATTCTGGTCCTTTTCAGCTCCATTTAGATTCTGTGGTGGAGATGTGCGCTCTTGAACTGCTAGGCTTTGTAGTCTTCTGCGAATGCATCTACCATTGTCAGATCCGGAATTAGTGTTTCCTTCTTCATCTCTCTTTCTCTTCTCTTTACCTTTTCCTTTTTCATCATCTTGTATCTTCTCCCCATTCTCCCTGTCAGGAGGTGAAGGTGTGTCCTTGATAAAGGCCGAGATCTCATCAGCTTCATTGATGGTGCACACAAAGCCTGGGTTAGGTGGGTTGTTTTGAGCTGGAGGTGGAGTCTGGGCCTAGCCTGCTTGGGGTTGAGCTGTAATGGGTTCTGTTCCTGTAGTCAATGACTTCGATTCTGTTTCCAGGGGGTTGATCACATTGAAGGTATGCACACTATCACCCACAGCTTTCCAGTTATCCGCAGAAGTATTGTTGATTAGGAGGTTGAGCTGGAACATGGCTTCACGTCTTCTTGTAGCTTCTAAAATTTCCCCTCTCCTCTCTCCCATTGCACTGCTTTCAGGTCTTGCAGTTGCATTAGTGAGAAATCTGGCATTTGTGAAGGTGGTACCTCTGTAACACACAAAATTTCAAAGTCTAAAAATAAGACAAGAAAGATTGGAGACAAATAAAAATTTTATTGATTGATCAAATTGATGCAGGTACAATCTTTGGAAATTCTAATAATAAGAAATTGTCCTCTGATTCTTCTCATTTGCAAAATTATGCTTCAAGATTTGCTTCAAGGGTCGAATGACTTGATCTTGAACTTGATGACAATTTGAGAACTTGATTTGATTTTGTTTGATTCAAGGGTCGAATGACTTGATCTTGAATTGATTATTTAATTCAAGGGTCTTGACGACTTGATCTTGAATTGAAGACTTGGGAATTTCGATTCGAGGGTCTTTGATGACTTGATCTCGAATTGATGATAATTTGACTCAAGGGTCTTGGCGACTTGATCTTGAACAAACAAATTTAATCTTCTTCAGATATGTTGATGAAGATCGAAAAATAAATTCTTGAAAGCGAGCTTTTGCAAATCTTTGATAATTTGAAAGAAGAATCCTCCACATACGTGGGTCTTCTTTCAAGAATTTCCCAATAACTGGGTCTTCAGTAATTCTGCAATAATTGGATCTTCTTTGAAAGAAGAATACTCCACATACATGGATCTTCTTTCAATAACTCCCAAATAACTAGGTCTTCAGTAATTCTCCAATAATTGAGTCTTCTTTGAAAGAAGAATTTTCCACATACGTGGATCTTCTTTCAATCTTCTTAAGCTTTGTTGAAGATCAGAATAAGAACATCTGAAATACTTCAGAGCTTTTCTGCTTCAGAGCTTTTCTGCTTTCTGAATTGTGTGTTGAAAATGACTTGGGAGCTTGGTATTTATAGTGGGGGATGGAGAGTTTCAAGATAACTTAATTTCTCTTTGTTATTTATCTCTAAATAATTAATTTTAATTAGAGATAAATAAGATGACACAACAGTGAATTCTGATTGGTCAATGCTTGAAACCTTGAGATTTGATTGGCCAGATGATGCAATTTATTTACCAATTATCTCAATTTAATTAGAGATAAAGGGTGATGACTCACAACTTAATTTT
This sequence comes from Corchorus capsularis, assembly GCA_001974805.1. Lineage (NCBI taxonomy): Eukaryota > Viridiplantae > Streptophyta > Magnoliopsida > Malvales > Malvaceae > Corchorus > Corchorus capsularis. Next base: position 141,049 of record AWWV01016090.1, on the reverse strand, counting down.
GATTGGTCAAACCATTAAACAGTGAAATTTAATTGGTTAGACCATGTGTCATATTTATCTACCATTTTTCCTTAGAAAATATCCAATAAATTTAAGGATAAATTCTCAAAAGAAATTTGTAGGAAAATTTCTGATTGGCCGAAATTTCTTGCTCTACAACCTCCTCCTGGAAGAGGGATCCCCCTTGGCTGATTATCCTCTGGCTGAGAGTGGGGATCATTGAGATTTTTGTTCTTGATCCCATCCAGCATCATAGAGCTTTGTTTCACAAGTTCTTCATAGACAGCTTCAAAACGTGATTGTTCTCTAGCAATGGCAAATGCTAAATCATCAATATCAGCTTGGTCTTGACAGCCTTGATCATACCTTTCTAGGAGTCTCTGAACTCTTTCTTCCGTTTGGTCAAAGGCTTCAATGACATCCTCAATTTGCTCCCTGGGATAATCCACCGATGTTGGTAGAGATGGTTGGTTGCTGGATATGAGCCCTTGGAGCTCGTCTTGCAATTCTGCAATCTTATCATTCAACTTTCTATTGAAGGCCATGGTTCTGGCCACAACCTCATCTTCTACTTCATCTGTCAAAATGTTCTTTAAAAGGTCAGAATGGTTCCTATTTACCTCACTTGGGGCCAAAGGGATATTTTAATCAGCTGTCCCAGGTTGGATCGAGTTTTCTGGTCTGTGGTGAGTATCTGGTCTCATTTGCTGTTCAACATCACCATCAGTAGGTGGCTGGCCACCATGAGTTATAGTTCCAGCTGTACTAAGAGTGTTCTGAACTGCATTACTCATTGATTCAATCCTGTGGGAGAGATTGTGCCTCTTAGCATGCTGCATTGGTCTTGGAGGTGCTCGTTGTTCTCTTGGAGTCAAGAGAATAGTGTGGCCACCTGCACTAGCTTGTAGTTGTTGATTTGTGCTTCTTGGTCTGGTTTGCTCGATATGGGGGTCCCTGTTAGTTGGCCTGCCCATGTTGAGGTCATTGTTTCCAATTCTCAGATTGTTAGTAACATTCCTTGGGCCCCTAATGACCATCCTCGATTTCCTTCTATTTGCTCTGTTCCTAAAAGCTCTCATGCGGTAGGAGAAATGATTATGAGTAGAATCCAGGCTAATGGGAAAGCCATACCTCAGCCTTACCCTTTCAAGATTGGCTCTCACACGTCTCTGAGCTTCTTGTGCATCGAGGTTGCAGTTTGGATGGGTGTGTCCGATTCTCCCACAACCCAGGCAGAATTTCTCGATCCTCTCAGAACTGAACTGGATCCACCTGGAGGTTCCATCGTCACAGTCCAAAGTGCAGCCTGGTGTGAGAGGCTCATAAGGGTTGATGCTGATCCGCACCCTCATGAAACAGATGTTTCTGGTTCTGCTCCTTTCCTAGTCTATTCTTATCACATCACCTGCAGCACTAGCCATTCTCTCAGCTACAAGAGGTTGCTGGTACTCGAAAGGGAGGAACGACATTTGCAGCCAAACTGAAAATCTAGCTAGCCTAACCTCACTCAAGGAGGTATTTGGCATCCAATTACCCATTATGAGATTATTAATCTCAAATAAGTAAAGGAAAAATTAACTATGTAAAATATACAATATGATCATATATATCAGTATTACGGTAGAATACCTTGAAAGCATCCAATAATCATTAAAATTCCGTCTACCAATATACGTGCTACATAATTCCATCTACCAATAAACGTATTACATAATTCTTTAGTTTGTTAAAAAATAATTGCAAAATAAATGAAGAAGGAAAATAGTACTTTGATAAAAATGCATTAATTCTCATTATAATTTTTTAAGTTTCATATGTTTTTTTTTACAACTATAATTGGCATAAAAACATGTTTTAATTCTTATCGATGAATTTAGTAACTTTAAATTCTTAAAAGTTTTAGGTACCTTTCTTCAATAATGAAAGTAACAAATTTTCTAATCTAAGATTACCAAAAATATCTATAATAGAGGTTGTTTCTGTTATTAAAAAAGAGATATATATATATATATATATATATGAAGTTATCAACAAATTTAGTAACCTTATACTCTTAGTAATTTTAGTAGTCTTTTATCAATATTGACGGTTGTTGTTTATCTTAATACGATTACCAAAAAAGTTTTATATGTTATAGTATTATAAGGAAATTCGGTAACTTTACAATCCTGGTAAATTTTGTAGTATTTCATTAATAATGAGAAATATCAATTTCCATATCTAAGATTAGTAGAAAAAAAATGCCATTGTTACGACTCTTAGTAACTTTCTAATAAATGTTATCAATCTTGTAATCTTAAATTACTAATAAAGCTATAAATTTTATCAAAATACCTATAATATATATGTTCTACAAACTTAGTAACCTTACATCCTAGATAATCGTGGTAACTCTTTCTAAAAAGTGCAAGTTGCAAATTTGCTTACTTAAAAGTAAGTAAAAAAGTTTATGATGTTACAAAATAGATATTAATGCTAACATCATATTTGTAGCAAATGGGTTTATCTAAGGTTGTTGAAAACAAAAAGTATGATGCTATCAACAAATTCAACAACTATACATTCATTACATCTTTGGTGCCCGTTTGACCTAGCTTATTTAACAGATTATCTACTAAAAAAAAAAGCTTAAATTGGGCCAAACAAAAAATCCAGAAATGCTTTTCAGAAGCGCTTTTTCAGTTGTTTTTGAACTAAAAGCCATAAGCTCCAAATTGAAACTTTTTCCAGAAGGTCTTTTCAGAAGCACTTATACATGTCAGTAGATAAGCTAGGTCAACCAAACCTTAGCAATTTTAGTAGCTTTTCATCAATAATCAAAAATTCTAATTTTCTTATCTAAGGTTAGTAAAAAAAACTTTAGAGGTTATTAAAAAGGCTATGATACTATCAACAAAAATTAAGTAATTTTGGATCCTTAGTAACTTAACTGACCTTTTATTAATAATTAAGACTCTTATTTAAAATTACTAAAAAAAAGCTATTAAAATTGTTATGATACTATCAAGTGTCAATAAAATTAGCAAATTTACATTCTTAATAATTTTAATGCTCTTTCATCAATAATTAAGGTAGCAAATTTTCTTATTTAATTATGATTACTAAAAAACCAATTAGAGGTTATCAAAACAATTATAAGGTTATTAATAAATTCAATAACCTTATATGTTTATTAACTTTGGTAAACTTTATTCAATGGTGAAGGTAACCATTTTTTTAGGGTAGAAAAAAAACCCTATAATTATAAAAATAGTCCAAGGACTATAAACTAATTCAATAACCTTACATTCTTAGTAATTTTGGTTATCAAATTTCTTATTTATGTTAAATAAAAAAAAAGCTAAACTATAGTATTATTAAGTTCACAAAAGTTATAATGGATAATTGAAGAGATATTATAAGAAAATTTATTGAGTTTAAATTATTTACACATGGATGGATGGTTAGTTAAAATCCTTATAGATTTAGGATTTTAATTTTATTATTTTATTGTATGTATATATGGAGTAGTATATTCTTTTTTTATTGATCTTTTATGAAAATTTTAAACAACTATTATTCTTGTTATTCTCACAACACAATATCTGATTTAACCAATTTAATACCCCAAAACAAATCTCACAATCCAACTAGACACACTAAATTAACGTGTATAAAAGTATTGACTTGAAAATAACATTTTCTTAATTACTAATTCATAAGTCCTTTCTTATTTGCGATCAAGAAATTGTATTTATATACTATATATGCATATCTTTGCCATGTTGAATCAAATCTGAATTTGATATTTTATTATTACATATGCTTATTAATGAATGAAATAAAATGATTTAAACTAACAGAGCAAAATAAAAGTAGTGAACGAATGATCTATCAAAATTTTCAAAAAAAATCAAAACTTTTAATAATTAATATTTATTGTTTCATTTACTGTTTCAAGAATTACATTATCCCAATAGTCACGCAGGTCTCACTGCTTGACACCAATCATTGTTGAAATTAGAAACAAATTTTCTACTAAATCCAGAGTTTCACGTTAATAGATTTTTAGCTCCTCTTTTTTTCATAGGTTAAATTCTCCCCTCCGTATTCATAGAAAATTTGATTTTCAATAGAAAAAGTATTTTGGCTAGAATTAAAACCATAGAACTTTAAAATATTAGAAAAAAAATTAAATACTTATCAATATTAATCTAATGCCAAAAAATTATGAGAATAAAGCGAATCATAACACTCATGGATCAAAATAGTTTTTGGATTATTTATTTATGGGGTTTGTAAAATAGATCGTCTACATTCTAAGATGAAAAATCATATTTATATCATTTTTAATTAATTCTTCAGGATTCTATTTTCCTTTTTTATATGAAAATATTGTTTGTTAATTATTTATCATCTTTTAATTTTACTTTATTTATGCAAATAAAATAAGCTTTTGGGATCTGGTAAAAAAAATAAAAATGACTTAAAAAATATTAAAGACTCAACTTCTAGTCTTAATTATCGAAGAAAAGATGAAGAAAAAATACATAAAAAGATAAGAAAGAAAAATGTAATGATACTATAACTAATAATAATTTTACTACTAATGTTTAACGTGAAAATATAACTGTTATAATTTTAGACTTTTGTACTTGCAAATTAACGTAAAATTAACCTTTTGTTTTTTTGAGTAAACGTAAAATTAACCTAATAATAATAGTATTTGCAAGCTTTGATTTTTTTAGATATCAAGAGATTGAAATTAAATAAAAGTTTAAGAAGATATACATTTCCTTTTATATTAAATTACCTATTAACCATTAAAAATTAAAACTAAAGCTTATATTAAATTAACGTGTATAAAAATATTGATTTAAAAATAACATTTTCTTAATTATTAATTCATAAGTCCTTTCTTTTTTGCGATCAAGAAATTGTATTTATATACTATATATGCATATCTTTGCCATGTTGAATCAAACCTGAATTTGATATTTTATTATTACATATGTATATTAATGAATGAAATTAAATGATTTAAACTAACAGAGTAAAATAAAGGTAGTGAATGAATGATCTATTAGATTTTTCAAAACAAAAATCAAAACTTTTAATAATTAATATTTATTGTTTCAGTTACTATTTCAAGAATTACGTTATCCCAATAGTCAAGCGGGTCTCACTGCTTGACACCAATCACTGTTGAAACTTGAAAATAATTTTCTCCTAAATCCAGAGTTTCACGTTAATAGATTTTTAGCTCCTCTTTTTTTCATAGGTTAACTTCTTCCCTCCGTGTTCATAGAAAATTTGATTTTCAATAACAAAAGTATTTTGCCTAGAATTAAAACCATGTCACTTTAAAATATTAGAAAAAAAAATTAAATACTTATCAATGTTAATTTAATGCCAAAAAATTATGAGAATAGAACGAATCATGACACTCATGGATCAAAATAGTTTTTGGATTATTTATTTATTCGTATCATTTATAGGGTTTGTAAAATAGGTCGTCTACATTCTAAGATGAAAAATCATATTTATATCATTTTTAATTAATTCTTCAAGATTCTTTTTTCCTTTTTTATATGAAAGTATTTTTTGTTAATTATTTATCATCTTTTATTTTACTTTATTTATGCAAATAAAATAAGCTTTTAGGATCTGGTAGAAAAATAAAAAAAAACGACTTAAAAATATTAAATACTCTAGTCTTAATTATCGAAGAAAAGATGAAGAAAAAAATACATAAAAAGATAAGAAAGAAAAATATTATGATACTATAAATAATAATAATTTTACCACAATGTTTAACGTGAAAATATAATTGTTATAATTTTAGACTTTTGTACTTGCAAATTAATGTAAAATAAACCTTTTGTTTTTTTTTTTGAGAAAACATAAAATTAACCTATTAATAATAGTATTTGCAAGCTTTAATGTTTTTAGATATTAAGAGATTGAAATTAAATAAAAGTTTAAGAAGATATATATTTCCTTTTATATTAAATTATCTATTAATCAACCATTAAAACTTAAAACTGAAGCTTTATATTAAAAAGGGTATTTTAGATAATTCACGTCAAGGTTTTTGAAGTTTATACTTATATAATATAAAGATAAAGATAACTTTGTAATAATTAATGGTCAAAAATAACTTTGTTTGACCTAAAAAAATCAAATGTGACCATTCAATTCGGAACGGAGGGAGTATATTTTTTGCCAAAAACAAAGATGTATTATTCATTATAGAAAAAGAGAGTTTACAAAGAAGATCCAAGAAGTATGAAAACTCAAAATAAGAGCTTTTATATCCTTAGACTTGAAACAAAATTGTACATTAAGGAGGAGGTGGAAGCCCATCCTTGTCTAAAATAAACGTCAAAGAGGATGGGGGTAAGTCTACCCAATTCATCATGCACATCCTCCTTAATCTGAGTTGCAACCCAGTCTGTGCTATATATGGGAAAATAGATGCTTTCTGTAAACAAAAGTTCTTGAAGTGGAGTGAGGCAACGTCACAAACAAGTAAGGATTTGCAGGAGGTGGCAGGGAGGAAGGCCAGAGAAGTTCCTTTTGGATGAGTGCACGGTGATAAGCGGCGTATATGGTGGTTGTTTGCGGTGTTGCTAGTTTATTTGGGTCAGAGAGATTTTTATAGAGTAAAATATCTGTATGCTGTGAATAATGGAAGAATGATTGACCTTTTCCAAGTTGCCTCAGGGTATTCTTTATACCCTTAATTTTAGTAAGTAACTGCTCCACGTTCTTATTTTGAGAACGTGGGTTCATGAGGTAACCGCTGATGGGTACAATATTAGGTGAGTATTTATCGTGTATATATACATACCGTAAGTGAGTTTGGCCTTTGTAGGTGAGTATGGCCTTTGTAAGTGAGTATTGTAGGGTGAGTGTTGGGTGAGTGTTGGGTGAGTATTGTATTGGGAGAATGCTGTATTGGGTGAGTAGGGTAGGTGTCACTTTCCTCAGGAAAAGGTTGAGAGTAGTACTCTCAGCTTAGCCCGAGCCTCCAAGCCAGTTCCCCTACACATCCCAAAAGACTAAACTATGAACCCTGCCACGTTCAAAGTCTAATTCATGCATTATTATACATTAATATATGATAATATATAATTAAAATCATACATTATAAATGTGACCAAAAATCGTTATCTACACTTTCATTATATATTTAAAGAAAAACTTAATTTTGTGTAAGAATTGGTATACAACCCTACCGTCAAGCCTAAATCTTTACCAAGTAATTTTGTTCATTTTGATCCAGTATATAGACCTCAATCCCATCTGCCATGTTGAAGTCTTTAGATTAATTTTAACAGTCCAAGTAAAATGTACAATGTCGACCTTTTACGTAATTGGCCACATTTTCCCATCTGCCATTGAACTTTTTGTGAGTTTTTACTTTGGTTACTGAATTATGAAAAATAACAATTTGGTAACTTATGTTTAACAAATTTAATATTTTAGTGACCAAACTGTTAGAAGATAATGTTTTATTGGCGTCGCATGACCACATCATTCAACATGCCACATAAGATCATTATGATGGGGTAGACCATGCACATAATCCAAACTGTTATTCCAAATAGTGACGTATGTGTTGTATAATCCGGATACCCAAACTATAATCTATCAAATTAATCATGCAAGTGGAAGCAACCAAAATAATAAACATCCACACAAGAAACAATCAAACCCAAACAATCTTGAGTACTCTCGCTCAGTCTCTACAAACCAATCATCACATCAACAAAACCAAACATCAAAACAAACAATCTTACACACACTCATAAGGACCATCCTTTTGTCCTATGGGGTATCTCCATCCAAATCTAACCCTTAGACTACATCTTTTCTGATGCGCCAAGGGTTTATCATGGTCTTGAAGAGCACAATGGAGCTAATGGAGATCATTCCTCGGATAAACTTGGAGATGTCTCGGATAATCAAGAAGCTGTTATGGTTGATCCCGGTTTAAAAGGAAGCTTGGAGGAGCATGGAGAGGATGCCATCGCATAAGAACGGCCATTGCATGGATGGATCGCACATGACCGGCCATGTCATTGGCCAATCGCATAAGACCGGGCACAACCGGCCATTTGACCCTTTAGCCATTCCATTAGGTCCTATGACAAGGGCTCGGGCTAAAAGGTTCAAGGAAGCTTTATTGGGCTTGGTACGAACTCATCTTGAAGGTTTGAAGTCCATTGAAGATCAATTGGAGAGCATTGAAGACATTAAGCCAAGGAATATTCCCAACGATTCCAAGCTATGCACTTTACTTGAAATCGTTGAGCCTCGATCTTATCATTGTGTGATTCGGCCATTTGGGTCTTTATTCTATCTTAGATTAGTTATTTATTTAGTCTAGAAGACATTGGGTTGGGCCTTATTTGACTAAATCCAATCCTTACTTAATTAAGTTATGTATTTACTTTTCCTAGTAGGACAAGGTGTAGGTAATTTCCTTGTTCCTTCATTTATGTGTAAACCGCCCTTAAGGCTTTAGGAATTAGGGGGTTGCGTTATCTTGAATATATAAAGGCACCATGCCCCTCTTGTAAACATAAGTTGAGTTTATTAATAAAGTTGAGATTTATACACCCAAATTGATTATCTTAGCTTCATTGTTCTAGTTTGAGCAAACTTAGGGTTCTTCGATCTTGTAGAGTCCTAGCAAACAATTAGGTTGTGATTGCTTAATTGTTTGTGAATCTTGTGATCTTAGGTCTTCAATTGCAGGTCTAATTGAAGACTTAGGGCCGACGAACGAAGAGAGCTTGCTTTGTGAAGGTTGTCAACATACTTGTCTAGAAGTTGAAGAAGTTCAAGTAGATTCTTGGCGGGTCTCAAGGATAGATTTGAATCTAATACAACTAGATTCGATATCAATTGGTAATTAGAGCATAGGTTGTCATCTTCAATCGGTAAATCTATCCTTCTATTTATCATTCATCAAGTTTTCATCCATCAAATTTCAACTACACACTCATCGCACCACCTTCATGAAAAATCCAAAAATTCAGAAACTTTGAAAAATCATAGCCGATTGTTCCTAACTCCGTCTTCTTTGAAATTTCAGATTTGAAGTCCTTATAACTAGTAGTTATATCGAAAAAAATAAAAAAATAAAAAAAATTTCGACCAGAAACTTGTGATTTTTGTTCAGGATTCGTTTGAGCTCGGAAAGCTGTGAAAATTGAGTTTTAGACTTCTTTCAGTGTGATCTTTCTGGGAATAATATTGAAAAAAATCAAAAAAATCTGTGCTGTTATCGATTTTTTACAGAAACTAGGGTTTTAGTTTGAGAAATTTGGGAATTAGGGTTTTCTTTGTGCAATTGATTCAATTGGTTGCAATTAGCCCTAATTGATTGTGTGATTGAGATTCTTGGGTTGCTTTTGCTGTGAATTGTGATTTAATTTGAAGAATTTCAGGTTACAGTCCCTATCGGATACAAGTGGTACAGAATAGGAGATAAGTGGTACTAGGGTTTTGATAATCGTTTGAATTGTTTGATTTGTGCTTGAATTGAGTTTTTGTGCAGCAAGTTTGGAGAAGGAATTCGACATCAAGAGCCTGCATAAGTGGTTTGGTTTTGGTTTAAGATCACTTTCTTTTGATTCACAAAAGAATTTTGCTACTAATTGTTTGTTCCTCAAGTAGGTCAGGAGAAGAAATGAGTTCTCTAGGAGTTGCTCTTATTAAGCCTATTGAAAGCTAGTAAAAGGCATAATCTTGTGAGATCATCAAGAGAGTAGTGGATCGCCAATCCATAGGATTTGAGTGCAAAACACGAGAGCACAATCAAGGTATAAACACACACACACTTGTGAGAATTTTTACTACTAATCTTTGTTCTTTGTGTAGGTACCATGGAAGGAGAACAAGATCAAGCCAATTTGGCTACTATGTTGCAAACCCTAATGCAACGATTGGACACTATGGATACTAAATTCGATGCTTTGGCCAATGATGTCCAACAAGTAAATGATGGCCAAAATCAACAAGTTCAACCTCCTCAACAAAGAGCCAATGCTGCAAACAACAATGAAAGAGTTCAACCTCCACCAAGACAAGTTGTTCCTCGGATGGATCCTATGGAGAGATTGAGGCAACAAGAGCTTGGAGGTCAAGCAATCAATGAGAATTTGCGGCCTAGAAGGGGAGTTGAAAGAGAAGAGCCTAAAGACAACATCAAATACAAAATCCCTAAATTCAATGGGAGAGGGTCACCATCCGATTATTTAGAGTGGGAATCGAAGTTGGATATGTACTTTGATTATCACCCTCATGCCGAGCCAAAGAAGGTGCAAATTGCTACTCTTGAATTTGCGGAGAATGTTTTAAATTGGTGGAATCAACTAGTGCAAGCAAGAAGAAGAAATTTGGAAAGACCTATTGATACTTGGTTGGAGCTAAAGAGCTTTATGAGGAAGAGGTTTGTTCCAAGCTTTTAAACTAATGGTCTCTACCAAGAATTGCAATCTTTGAGGCAAGGAACAAGGAGTGTTGATGAATACTACTCCGAGATGATGTTGTTGATGTCTAGGGCCGAAGTTGATGAAGCTCCACAAGCCACTATAGCAAGATTTTTGGCGGGGTTGAATAGGGAAATTCATGACATTGTGGAGATGCAACAACACTATGATGTTGAGGAATTGCTTCAACATGCTATGAAGGCCGAAAGCCAAGTGAAGAGGAATAATAAGAGTTTTCCATCATCATCAAGCTCATGGAAAACTCCAATCAAGAAAGATGAGAAATCATCCAACAAAGAGAAGGAGTTGGCGCAAAAGGGAGCAAGTCCTAAAACCGATCCTAAGCTTTCATCGGGTTCATCATCTAAGAATCATGTTAAATGCTTGTCAAGGACATGGTCATTATGCAAAGGATTGCGTTAATAAGAAGGTTATGTATACTAATGACTATTGGGAAATTTTTAGTGAAGATGAAGAATTTCCATTAGGTTCCAATGAAGATGATGAAAGGGGATTGTCATATGAGGATGAGGATGAGGATGATGATGGTTCAACACCGGCACTCTTGAACTTAGTTGCAAGAAGAACTTTAAGTGCCTATGTTAAAGGAGATGTACACAATCAAAGGGAGAATTTGTTTCATTCTAGGATGTATGCTAATGGGAAGCCTAGTAGTGTGATCATTGATGGAGGAAGTTGTACAAACATAGCTAGTGTGTAACTAGTAAAGGAGTTAGCGTTACCTAACACTAAACACCCTAAACCCTATAGTTTAGGATGGTTCAATGATAGAGAGGAGATTAAGGTTAACAAACAAGTTTTAGTTTCTCTTTCTTTGGGCAGGTACGATGATAAGGTGCTATGCGATGTGCTACAAATGCAAGCATGCCATGTCTTACTTGGTCGGCTATGGCAATATGACAACAAGGTCCATCATGATGGTGAGACAAATAAGTATTCCTTTATGTGTGGTAAGCGTCCTATTACTTTGATTCCTTTATCACCTCAAGAAGCTTTAAAAGATCAAATAAAAGTGAGGGATGAATTTGCTAAATTGGAATCTGAATTTAGGACTAAAGAAAAGAGTAAGCATGTTGGTACTAGTATGAATTGCGTTGAAAGTAAATCTGATTTGGTTGATAAGCATGCTAGTTCTAAGAAAGTTAATAAGGAGTGTATGTTAGCTACTAAGAGTGAGATTAAAGAAGTTTTGAATGATAATTCTGTTTTGATCTTGCTTTTGCTTAAATATACACTTGTGAGCACTAACCACTTGGAAAAAGAGCTTCCAAGCAACATTGTTTCTCTTTTGAGTGATTATGTAGATGTGTTTCCTGAGGAGATTCCTAGTGGTTTACCACCAATTAGGGGGATTGAACATCAAATTGACTTCATCCCTGGGGCGCAAATACCTAATAAGCCAGCTTATAGAACAAATCCTGAAGAAACAAAGGAATTGGAGAAGCAAGTTGGTGAGCTACTTGAAAAGGGGTTTGTGTGTGAAAGCCTTTCTCCATGTGCAGTTCCTGTTTTGCTTGTTCCTAAGAAGGATGGAACTTGGAGAATGTGTGTTGATTGTAGGGCAATAAACAACATAACGGTAAAGTATCGTCACCCTATTCCTTGATTAGATGATATGCTTGATGAATTGCATGGCGCTTGTTTATTTTCAAAGATTGATTTAAAGAGTGGCTATCATCAAATTCGCATGAAAGAGGGCGATGAATGTAAAACTGCCTTTAAAACTAAGTTAGGGTTGTATGAATGGTTAGTTATGCCTTTTGGATTGACTAATGCACCTAGTACATTCATGCGATTAATGAATCATGTTTTAAGAGTTTTTATTGGCAAGTTTGTTGTTGTTTATTTTGATGATATACTTGTGTATAGCCGAAACCTAGATGAGCATGTTAGGCATCTAAGATGTGTGTTAGATGTGCTTAGGGTTGAGAAATTATATGCTAACCTTAAGAAGTGCACCTTTTGCACAAACAAGCTTGTTTTTCTTGGTTTTGTGGTGTCATCGCAAGGTATAGAGGTTGATGAGGAGAATATCAAAGCAATCAAAGATTGGCCAACTCCCACCAACGTTGGTCAAGTAAGATCTTTTCATGGACTAGTCGGATTCTATAGGAGGTTTGTTAAGGACTTTAGCACCTTAGCCGCACCTATTACTAGTGTGATGAAGAAGAATGCACCATTCAAGTGGGGAGAAGAACAACAAGAAGCATTTGAGACCTTGAAGGAAAAATTAACTAATGCTCCTTTGCTTGTTTTACCTAACTTTAACAATACTTTTGAGATTGAATCTGATGCATCAGGGGTTGGAATTGGAGCTGTTTTGATGCAAGGTGGGAAGCCCGTCGCATATTTTAGTGAGAAATTGAATGGGGTTGCATTGAATTATCGAACCTATGACAAAGCGTTATATGCTCTTGTGAGGGCGTTGCAAACTTGGCAACACTATCTATGGCCTAAGGAATTTGTGATTCATACGGGTCATGAGAGCTTGAAGTATTTAAGAGGCCAACAAAAGTTGAACAAGAGACATGCTAAGTGGAGCGAGTTCATAGAGAGTTTTCCTTATGTTGTGCGATACAAACAAGGTAAGGAGAATGTTGTAGCCGATGCTTTATCAAGGAGATATGTCTTACTTTCCATGCTTGATTCTAAGTTTCTTGGATTTGAGTATATTAAGGAATTGTATGCTAGTGATGTTTATTTTGGTGAAATCTTTAAAGCATGTGAAAATTCTGGATTTGGAAAGTATTATAAGCATGATGGATTTTTGTTTAAGAAATCTAGATTGTGTGTGCCTTCTTGTTCTTTGCACATCTTGCTCATGAGGGAATCGCATGAAGGGGGTTTAATGGGTCACTTTGGAGTTGATTGAACATATGACATATTGCATGAACACTTCTTTTGGCCTAAGATGCGACATGATGTAGGAAAGTATGTTGCTAGTTGCATTGTTTGTTTGCAAGCTAAATCAACATCTAAGCCTCATGGATTGTATACTCCTTTGCCTATTCCTCATGAACCATGGACTCATATTAGTATGGATTTTGTGTTAGGACTACCTCGTTCTAGGAGAGGTAAAGATTCTATCTTTGTGGTTGTTGATAGGTTTTCTAAGATGGCACACTTCATTGCATGCACTAAACCGGATGATGCCATTAATGTAGCTAATTTGTTCTTTAAAGAGATTGTTAGACTACATGGAATGCCTAGGACGATTGTAAGTGATAGAGATGCTAAGTTCTTAAGTCACTTTTGGAGAACTTTGTGGGCTAAGTTAGGTACTAAGTTGTTATTTTCAACTACTTGTCATCCTCAAACCGATGGTCAAACGGAAGTAGTTAATAGGACTTTGTCTACCTTGCTTAGGGCATTAATATTTAAGAAGAATTTAAGAACTTAGGAGGATTGTCTACCTCATGTTGAATTTGCATGCAATAGAAGCATACATAGCACTATTGGATTTTCACCTTTTGAAACTGTGTATGGTTTTAATCCTTTAACTCCATTGATTTGTTGAGTTTACCTTTGAGTGTGAAAGTCGACATGGATGGACAAAGGAAGGCCGATTATGTTAGGGAACTTCATGCTAGGGTTCGAGCTCAAATTGAGAAGAAAACACAACACTACATGAAGGTTGCTAACAAGGGGCTCAAAGAGATCATCTTTGAACCTGGAGATTGGGTTTGGTTGCATGTAAGGAAGGAAAAGTTCCCTAAAAAGAGAAAATCTAAGCTCTTACCTCGTGGTGATGGTCCATTCCAAGTCTTGGAGAGGATCAACAACAATGCCTACAAGCTAGATCTTCCAAGTGAATATGGCAATGTAAGTGCTACTTTTAATGTTTCAGACTTATCCTTGTTTGATAGTGATGCAGATTTGAGGACAAATCCTTTTCAAGGAAGAGGGGATGATGTGCCAAGGGCTTATCATGGTCTTGAAGTGCACAGTGGAGCTAATGGAGATCATTCCTTGGATAAACTTGGAGATGTCTCGGATATACAAGAAGCTGCTATGGTTGATCCTGGTTTAAAAGGAAGCATGGAGGAGCATGGAGAGGATGCCATCGCACAAGAACGGCCATTGCATTGAAGGATCGCACATGACCGGCCATGGCATGGACCAATCGCACAAGACCGGGCACAACCGGCCATTTGACCCTTTAGCCATTCCATTACGTCCTATGACAAGGGCTCGGGCTGAAAGGTTCAAGGAAGCTTTATTGGGCTTGGTACGAACTCATCTTGAAGGTTTGAAGTCCATTGAAGATCAATTGGAGAGCATTGAAGAAATTAAGCCAAGGAATATTCCCAACGATTCCAAGCTATGCACTTTACTTGAAATCGGTGAGCCTTGATCTTATCATTGTGTAATTCGGCCATTTGGGTCTTTATTCTATCTTAGATTAGTTATTTATTTAGTCTAGAAGACATTGGATTGGGTCTTGTTTGACTAAGTCCAATCCTTGCTTAATTAAGTTATGTATTTACTTTTCCTAGTAGGACAAGGTGTAGGTAATTTCCTTGTTCCTTCCTTTATGTGTAAACCGCCCTTAAGGCTTTAGGAATTAGGGGGTTGCGTTATCTTGCCTATATAAAGGCACCATCCCCCTCTTGTAAACATAAGTTGAGTTGATTAATAAAGTTGAGGTTTATACACCCAAATTGATTATCTTAGCTTCATTAATCTAGTTTGAGCAAACTTAGGGTTCTTCAATCTTGTAGAGTCCTAGCAAACAATTAGATTGTGATTGCTTAATAGTTTGTGAATCTTGTGATCTTAGGTCTTCAATTGCAGGTCTAATTGAAGACTTAGGGCCGACGAACGAAGAGAGCTTGCTTTCTGAAGGTTGTCAACATACTGGTCTAGAAGTTGAAGAAGTTCAAGTAGATTCTTGGCGGGTCTCAAGGATAGATTTGAATCGAATACAACTAGATTCGATATCATTTTCTCCAAGCATACATAAAAACCTATAGAGAAACTTTCTATTTATACTAGCATAAACTTAACCTCCAAGTTATCCATTTCCTACTAGGATTCTTGTTTACCAAGACTTTTTGTCCAACAATCAATAGGCCTAAAAAATCCCAATCCAAATCTAACTAGGATTTGAGTCAAAATCCTAACAATCTCCACCTTAACTCAAATTCCATCAAATCTTCAACCTTCAACCTTCAAGGACATGCATGGCTACACCTACGACGAAATTCTTACAATCTTCAGGCAATCTTCTCTTGTGTGTCTTCATCTTCACTTCATCATCTTCAACTTTAATTCTGAATTCGATTCTGCTTTTCATCCAAATCTGAGCAATTTTCAAAACAATCATCAAGCAGCGAAATTTGGCAATCTCCACAACAACCAAATCTACCGAACCATATCACAAGTTTGGGCTACCGGGCAACCTCCAATCCATTCAACCTGAGCTCGGATACCAATTGTTGTATAATCCGGATATCCCAAACTATAATCTATCAAATTAATCATGCAAGCGGAAGCAACCAAAATAATAAACATCCACACAAGAAACAACCAAACCCAAACAATCTTGAGCACTCTTGCTCAGTCTCTACAAACCAATCATCACATCAACAAAACCAAACATCAAACCAAACAATTTCACACGCACCCATAAGGACCATCCTTTTGTCCTATGGGGTGTCTCCATCCAAATCTATCCCTTAGACTACATCTTTTCTCCAAGCATACACAAAAACCTATAGAGAAACTCTCTATTTATACTAGCATAAACTTAGTCTCCAAGTAATCAGTTTCCTACTAGGATTCTTGTTTACCAAGACTTTTTGTCCAACAATCAACAGGCCTAAAAAATCCCAATGCAAATCTAACTAGGATTTGAGTCAAAATCCTAACAATCTCCACCTTGACTCAAATTCCATCAAATCTTCAATCTTCAAGCTTCAAGGACATGCATGGCTCCACCTACGATGAAAGTCTTCCAATCTTCAAGCAATCTTCTCTTGTGTGTCTTCATCTTCACTTCATCATCTTCAACTTAAATTCCGAATTCGATCTTGTTTTTCATCCAAATCTGAGCAATCTTCAAAACAATCATCAAGCAGTGAAATTTGGCAATCTCCATAACAACCAAATCTACCTACCGACCCATATCACAAGTTTGGGCTATCGGGAAACCTCCAATCCATTCAACCTGAGCTCGGATATCAATTTTTGTATAATCTGGATATCCCAAACTATAATCTATAAAATTAATCATGCAAGCGGAAGCAACCAAAATAATAAACATCCACACAAGAAACAAACAAACCCAAACAATCTTGAGCACTCTCGCTCAGTCTCTACAAACCAATCATCACATCAACAAAACCAAACATCAAACCAAACAATCTCACATGCACACATAAGGACCATCCTTTTCCCCTATGGGGTGTCTCCATCTAAATCTAACCCTTAGACTACATCTTTTCTCCAAGCATACACAAAAACCTATAGAGAAACTCTCTATTTATACTAGCATTAACTTAGCCTCCAAGTAATCCCTTTCCTACTAGGATTCTTGTTTACCAAGACTTTTTGTCCAACAATCAACAGGCCTAAAAAATCCCAATCCAAATCTAACTAGGATTTGAGTCAAAATCCAATAGTATGGCATGTTAACACAAAATGCAATACTCACCTAAAATCTCTTTTAATATGATGATGTGGAATCACAGTATCATATAATAGTAGGTCTTAGAAATTGGATAACCAAAATATTAAATTTAATATAGATTGTAGATTTTAATTTATAATACTTCTCTATTATATATATTATCTTAGTAATTTTTTTTTTTTACATATCCCCTGTTTATATAGTAACTATAGTTTTTGATGATGATAGGGTAAAAAGCTTAGTTTTTTTTCCGGATGTATTATAATTTGAAAACTTAATTCCTTAAATATAATAGCTTTAAACTAGAGCAGTCAAAAGTTGATCCGAACCCGAGAATCCAACCAACATGATTTGACCAGAAAAAGCAAACGACCCGAACCCGTCCGACCCGATACCCGAATGACCTGTAACCCAGATGACCCGAAACCTGAATTACCTGTAACCCGAGTGACCCGAGACCCGTATGACCCGAAACCCGAATAACCCAAGAAGTTAACTCGAATGATCCGAGAATATTATAAACTAAAATTATCTTTTATTCAATAAAATTTATAATTTTACTTATTCTAAATCATCATTTATTCAATACAATTTATATTATTGTTATAATTTTACCTATTGTAAATCATGATTAAATTTGCTAAAATTCATTATATGAACAATAATTATATGAGCAACCACTAAAATTAAATCAGTTATATTAATAATTTATGATAAATTTATAATAGATAAATTATTTTTTAAAATAATGAATAAATAGTAATACTTAGTAATTTCTTGGTGATTTTATCTATTGGGTACTACGACCGTACTAATAATCTAGTTGGTCAGGGTTGTAATTCTATTTTCATTATTCATGTATAGTTATATTAATAATTAATTTATAATAATAATTGAAGTAATGAAAAAAAATATAAATTTAGATATTACATAACTAATATTTTATTTATAATAATACACTGTCAATAGTGTTTTTACTTTTTATACTCCACAAATGGCTTAAAATGTTGACACATACCCCACCTAATAATTAATTATGTATTTGATATTCAAAACCTACCTCACTTGATAATCAATTATGTATTTAATATTCAAAATTAATATTTAAGGAGACACATATCAAGTATTCTATCCTTTAACCTCGCATATGCAGTCTACTAAACTTCATTGATAATAGATTGTCTAATGTTTCTACTTATTTAGAAAATAAATCGAATAATAAATATATTTAAAAAAGTTGAGTATTGAAAATTAAAAATTCAATGCTGTTTCAATTGACCCGAAACCCGAGTGACGCGAACCTGCCCAACCCGAGACCCCCGATAGACCCGAGATCTGAATGACCCGGAACCTGAACGACCCGAAACCCGTATGAACCGAATGACCTGAATAACCCAAACCCAGATGACCCAAAACCCAAATGACCCGAGAAAACTGCCTGACCCATTTGACCCGGACCTTGATGACCTGAACCCACCCAACCCGCCCGTTTGACACCTCTGCTTTAAACTGTTGGTCCACTTAGATGTGCTAGAGGGGGGTGAATAGCACTTAATCGAAATTTTGAGCTCTTTGAAAAACGTGTTAAAGACAGTAATTCAGAGTATGTAGTTAAAGTCTCTAATGCAAAGCAGAAAGATAAACAGCAATGAAAAGCAAGTGAAACTGTAAAGGATTGAAATAAAGACGTTAACAACTGAATAGTGGAAAAGTAAAGAGAGTAAGAGAAGATAAAATTGGAACAATGAAGGAAAGGATGGAAGATTGGAGACACAACGATTTATAGAGGTTCAACCTTTTACACCTACGTCCTCTACCTTGGATATCACACCAAGCATTTTAAAATCCACTAAACAGTGAAGTTAACCAGGTCTTCACAACACTTATTACAATCCCAAAGCTTCAAACCCAAAGCTTTGCCACCGAGTGCAAACCCTCACTCAAAACAATCCCAAGTGCAAACTCACACTTGAACAAATACAAATAACAAAGTATCAAAGTGTAAAAATGATCCTAAAAGGTCGAGATACACACAATCAGGCCTAAAACAATCTAAAGGTATAAACTTTAAGCGTTATTACAAAGATCCAAGCTAAAAGAATAAACTGTAAGGAGAGTAAGACTTGGATTTTAGGGATTATGAAATTCTTGAGAGAGTAAGTGATTTGAACTTCAATGATACTCCAAAACTTAAACTCAAACGGTTAAATTTGAGTATTTATACTTCTCTCTAGCGATCTAGTCGTTTGGTTTGAAATTCAAACCATTTTCCCATTTTTCTTGTCTTTTATTCGCGCCAGCTGTTAACAGCTATAGCGTGTCCGTACGATGTTGATCGCTTCAGCATGTCTGTACTGTTTGTCTTCTAGCTGCTAGTCGCTTTAATCTCCAAATCATTAATCCCCCTAGTATCTTCAAGTTTTCTTCTAACTTCAAAATTCTGTCTTGACTTGAGTATTCTTCCAACTGCTTGCTTGATTATTCAGTTTTAATTCTGAACTTTGCCTTCCAGAATTGCTGCCTTTGGCTTCAAATGGTCTTTCCTTGAGACTTTGAGCTCTTCATGCACCTAAGGCTTTGCAGCATCTTTCTATATTAGTGTCATTGATGAAGCTTTCTTTTAAGAGTCTACAGTGCTCAACCTTTCTACTGTTAAAGACTTCACTATATACTAAGTAGATATATTAGTTAACATACTTGGGTTTATTTTGTTATCATAAAAAACAATATGGTTCAACAAAAACTTATTTCCCAATGTATACTATTTTTTGCTTCATCATATACCATGTCATATTTTCCAAGAAAAATGAAAAAAAAAACCGTAAGCTCCCAAAATATTGTAAGATTTGCAGTATTATTCCCTTCATCCCCAGTACTAATAAGAGTTCTCCATTGATCATTTGACAGAGAAGCAAAGGTCAAAAGAGAAAATAACTAAACAGTAAATCCTTATATTAACTAATACAAAAAAGTTTCAGGAATCCATTGATCATTCGATACCAAAAATTTTTCTATTAACTAATACAAAAGCCTTATTACCCTTCAAAACGAAAATAGGCATAAGATTCCTTTTTGGCCGGATGACCATGATTATTGAAACAAAATTTCTTTTTGAAAACTTATTTCAATTATTTGCTTCTATGATCATATTATTGATACTGTTTTGAAACTAATGAAGAACACCAAGAACAATAGAGAGAAAAGAGAGAGAATTTCTATTATTCAGAGAGAGGAGAATACAGAAATCTGATGTGTGTTTTAAAATGGCCTAGGAGACTCCCTTTATATAGTGGAGTAGATCCCCTTTACATTTAATGATAATCTACTTTACTTGCAAGCAAAGTAAAATCTAACGGTCTAGGATGCTCTAGGAACCTTCCAGGTAATTTCCTTGATTCTCTCATTAATACTTGATTCTCTCTTAAACCAAAATGTGCTTAATATAGTTTGGCTTATAGTATGGTGTGGAGTCCATAATTCCATAACACTCCCCCTTGGACATAACACCACTATAACAACCCATTTTGACATGTAGCCAGTGCCTCGTTAAAAACCTTAAGCTGGAAAACCCAATGGGACAAAACCAGTCATAAGGAAAAAAGAGTGCAGCATATCAAGTCCATTTTGCCTTGGACAAATATTACATGTGCTCTTTATTGCCTCATTAAAAACCTTGTGTCGGAAAACTCAGTGGGACAAAATCGAACAGAAGGGAAAAAGAGTGCTAGAGCAATTTAAGTCCATGTAAATGTCTTCAGGACAATTACATCTAGATGTGCTATTGTTGCCTAATTAAACCTTAAGTCGGAAAACCCTGTGGGACAAAACCGATCATAAGAGAAAAAGAGTGCAACTCACTTTAAATTCATAATCGTTCCCCCTGAATTAAAACAAACAACCACTTCTGGGGTATCAAAACATTTCCACTTCTGGGAATTCAATCTTCCATCTAACTAGCTCGTCATATACCAATGCCATAAAATGATTTCTCAAATATTGTTGATGCTGGCAACAATTTTGGTAATAGATGTGCAAGATTGTTAATGGAGCGAATCTAACATCAACTTGTCGACTTTCTTGGAGTTCATGAGTATAAAATTTTGGCGAGAGAGTCTTGATCTAATCACCTTAATATATTCTCCCTGACATGTGCAATACAAGCAACATTATCATCATAAATTATCATGGGAGAGTCTATAACCGGTTTCAATACACAATTCCTTTGAATAAGTGCTATAACAAAATCATAACCAAACACACTCTCTCTTGACCTCATAGAGGGAGATAATCTCAGAGTGGTTGGAAGATATAGCCACTAGCTTTTGCTTAGTAGAACACCAAAAATAATTGTATCGTTATAGCATAATAGGTAACCGGTTTGAGAGCGAGCTTTATGCGGATCAGACCGATACTCCGCATTAGCAAATCCTACTAAACCAAGATTAGTAGATTTCTTAAAATAACCCCAAAACTATGGTAAACCGGAGATGACATAAAATATGCTTAACAATATCTCCAAGTTGGCTAATAACTTGAAATATGCCAACAAATTTATCACAAATGCGATTTTAGGTCACATGCATTGTGTCAAATACATTAATCCCCTCCGATAACATTGAGGTATGGTACTTCAGGACCAAACATATCCTCATCAGTTTGTTTAGGACAAAACATGTCCATTTGGGGATCAAGGGACCTTATAACCATAGGGGTGCTCAAAGCACTTCATAATTTGGTTTTACCCAAATCCTCAGACTCCTTATCAAATAGTTAGCAGTTTGAGACAACTCTTCAGGAGTTCCAAATTATATTGTCGACATAAACTGCTACTATAGCAAATCCAGTTTACGATTTCTTAATAAACACACATGGGTAGATGGGATCTTTCTCTTCCTTAATCAAGTACACGCTTAAGCGTTGGTACCACATGTGGCTGGATTGCTTCAACCCATATAAAAATCTTTTACAACTTTTGAGAATAAGTTGCGGGGAGTGTATGCTTCAGGCATTTTAAATCCCTTGGGAATATAAATATTGGAATGTATGCTTCAGGCATATTATTTCTCTTGAACCATAAGTATGGCATCACAATGTTCATATAACATGTTTCCAACTGTATAAGGAAATGAATTTGTATTCATCACAAGTGAATACATTACAATCAGCCCAGTTCTCTAAGTGAACCCTTGGGCGACAGGTCAGGTTTTATACCTCACGACCTTATTTTCTTCATTTCATTTCCAAACAAATACCCATTTGAATCCAACGGGTTTAAGTCCAAAGACATTATTCTTTGGCAAGGGAAGCCAATTCAACCTTGATTGCTTCCTCCCATATAGGCCAATCTTGCCTTTGATGACATATGGTTATAAACTGAGATTCATTATCATCGATTAAATTTCATGAGCGATTTAGAGAGCGAACGCATCATCGATGATCATCTCATTATAATGAAAATCTAGTATTCCCAGGGTCAGTGATCTTTTCATGGGTTTGTGCCCAAGGGGCAATATGCTCATGAATTTATGCCTCTTCAGGGGCAATATTATTCAGTATTTTGCTCTCTTTATTTTGTGCCATATCAGGGCAACTTGGTTTGCTCTCTTTATTTTGTGCCATATCAGGGCAACTTGGTTTCCTCGATAAAGACCAATTTGCTCTTCTAGAGCATATTCTAAATTTCTCCCCCTTCTTTTTCGAGGAACTATATCTTTTGATCCCATCGGTTTTCCATGCTTCAGGCATGGTCACTTTGATCCATTATGTTCTTCAGGAACATCTATCTTAGCTGGAACATTCACAGCTTAAAATTAGTAGTCTGATGAAATACATTGGGCAATTGATTGCAATAACTTGCAAATGGATCAAATTTTGCACCTTTCATATTTATATATAATTGGGTCTTAATGAGACAGTCTTTTTACTATAAGAAAACTTCAGGTTTTCATGCTATCCATCATTGGAAGCCTTTAGTTTCCCAAGTAATGGGAACACAGTCTCATAATAATCCGCGAATCTTGCGGTAAGTAAAGCACCCGCCAATGGTTGAAACAAACTAATAATGGACGGTGAAATATACCCAACATAAATGCCCATACGTGTTGGGGACCCATTTTAATCGTTTGCGGCAATGCTATAGGCACTTGAATAACGCAAACAATGGTGCAAATATGTGATATGTCCGGCTCATAGCCTAGGACTAATTAAGGGGGGAAATTCTATGACTGAAAGGGGCATTGATTTTCAATGGCGTGGAGCTCTACACGCATATATAATTTCTCCTTCAGGGAGACCAAATAAATATTCAACCAAATGTTGATTCGTACGACTAGTACGAGCCCTGTGTCCAGTCATTCCATAGGATTCTAGCCATTTAAGATTCATAGAGCATTATCAATAGATAAACTTTCATTCTCATGAGAATATTATATATATATGCTCAAAGCCTCAACAAGAGCATAATAAGCATGGTCATGGCCTCTATAATGGCCCATAATAATTTCCAATATGCTCATGGCCTTTATAATGGTCCATGATACTAGCCTCGATAACTGCCCATAATGATGGCTTCTATGATAGCCCATAAAAATTACGCATGTAATTAGCATCTCACTTTTCATCAATACTATTAGCAAGCCCTTGCGGAGATGCATCTCAATATCAAGACAAAAGTCATTGCCATTCACCATAATCTATAAAATAGATGATTCCAGAATCAATGTTATTATGACAACTGCAGGTGTCAAAACTCTATCGGTGATTGGCAATAATTTTGTACTTGAGAAAATGTGTTTTCCTTGTGAATAATATTCACAAATGTAATCCTTGAAGAACAAGACTTTTGTGTCTTTCAAAGAGTGTCTCCTTATATTCTTGATGATTCTTTGTATCATCATCGTGCCTGAATGACCAAGGCAATCATGCCAAAGTCTGAACGCATCAAGGTTCAATTTTCAAGGCATAATAGTAATTCTTTTGGGGAAAAACATTCAACCCAGTAATATAGGCTTCTAGCCTTTCATAGATGGTCTTCTAGCCATCTTAAAGTGATCCTTTAGAATATCTTTATTTATTCAGTTGTTGTCTCAAGATGTTACCCATTGCGGTGTACAACTGAGCAACTTCCTCATTGATTTAATTTTTAATATTGCATCCTCATGGTGCAAAACAGTGTCATAAAACAACTATGTATGGCATATGGCATATACAAAGCCATCTATTGTATTGGCAGTACCAAATAAGGTATTGACATTTGCTTGCACAATGTCACACTTGAGAAAAAGTCTTTACTACGTAAAATGGTATGTATCGTAGCATAATCAAGCAAACATGCATCTTCCTTTTTCTCAATATTTCCCATTTGCACTTATGTTGACAACTTCAGGTGTCAACTGAATATTTTATAGACAAGATGATTGTCTTAAAAAGCGTACTAAAAATTACACCAGGTAAATTCCTAGTCACAAACAGTCTCACTTAAAATCCAACTCCTTAGACAGAATTTGCCTAGACATGTAATTAAAGCACAATGACAACTTCTAGTGTCAAATGGGTAAATTCCCAAGAAAGATTGAGGAGTCACAAACGGTCTCACTTAAAATCCAACTCCTTAGACAGAATTTGCCTAGACATGTAATTAAAGCACAATGACAACTTCTAGTGTCAAATGGGAATTAGTTATGACAACTTCGGTGTCAATAACGATTTAAAATTCATGGTGTATATGACAACTTCTGGTGTCAATTGAATAAATCATGACAACTTTTGGTGTCAATTGCAAAATCATGACAACTTCTGGTGTCAATTGAATAAATCATGACAACTTCTGGTGTCAATTGCAAAATCATGACAACTTCTGGTGTCAATTGCAAAATCATGACTACTTCTGGTGTCATTTGTAAGAGCATGACAACTTCTAGTGTCATTTGTAAGATTATTGACAACTTCTGGTGTCAATTGTAAAATCATGACAACTTCTAGTGTCTTTTGTAAGATTATTGACAACTTCTGGTGTCAATTGTAACATCATGACAACTTCTGGTGTCATTTGTAAGACCATGACAACTTATGGTGTCATTTGTAAGATTATTGACAACTTCTGGTGTCAATTGTAACACTATTGACAACTTCTGGTGTTAATGGAGATTTATCATGACAACTTCTGGTGTCATTTGGAGACTTTGAATAGTCCATGGTGCCCATACTCTTATCAGAGAGTTTAGAAATATGTCAATAATTGGCTATTCGGCAATAAGCAGTGCTCATGACATATAAATAGTATTGACTCCTCGCCAAACCAAGGAGGTAGTTTATCTGCGACAAAACTTTGCCATATTTGTCTCCATAGGAGCTTGGCACTTTATTAGTTAGTAATAAAAATTTCATGCCACAAATCTCTAATAATGAATGATATAACATAAACATATAATTAGAGATAAAATTAGAAAGTTTTGACCTTATTTTTGAATAGAGGGCACTGAAAAACCTTAGGAACCGGTTTCGTACAGCCAAAAACCGGTCTAAAACCAACGGAACCGGTCAAAGAAGATTCTGGTCTGAACCGGGTCACTGGTCGAACCGACTGGATTGACTTGTGCAGAAAATAGCACACGGCGCGTGATAAACTTTGACCGGGAGGTGAGGGTGCGTCCGGCCTCCAATTTAAGCAATTTTGGTGGCGTTGGAGATTTACCGATTAGTAGTACTTGGTGGTAAGGAAGGTGAGAAAAATTGATGATCAAAACATTTCAGATCTCGGGTCAACTCTAAAACCTTTGACTGGAAGGTGTCATCTGATACGATGTCGGAATAGGCTGAATTTTTGATATGTTACTCTCTAAGATATTCTGAACCTAATGGTATGGGAGGTGAGAAAAAATTGTGATGGAAAAAGGTACGAAATTTTTCAGAGCTTTCTCGTGCTGATAACGTATTATGAAACTAATGAAGAACACCAAGAACAATAGAGAGAAAAGAGAGAGAATTTCTATTATTCAGAGAGAGGAGAATACAGAAATCTGATGTGTGTTTTAAAATGGCCTAGGAGACTCCCTTTATATAGTGGAGTAGATCCCCTTTACATTTAATGCTAATCTACTTTACTTGCAAACAAAGTAAAATCTAACGGTCTAGGATGCTGCAGGAACCTTCCAGGTAATTTCCTTGATTCTCTCTTAAACCAAAATGTGCTTAATATAGTTGGGCTTATAGTATGGTGTGGAGTCCATAATTCCATAACAGATACCCATTAGATTTGATCAATATTTATATTAACATTTGAGATGAAAGGGAGAGAGAGGGATTGAAGTTGTAGAAGAGACAAAACGAGCTGGAGAGAATGAGAGATGGGTAGGGATTAAGGAGAGCCCGAATTTTTTTTTAATTATTAAATATATTATTTGAGGATGACATGGCAGTAAATAATATAATTAGGGAAATAAGTTTAAAAGTGTTATACTTTGGGAAATAAGTTTTCCAAATGTTATATTTGGGTAAAAAACTCTAAAAAGCTTGATTGTATTGATGTACAAGCAGTAACATTAGTAACATTTATACAGGATGTAACCTATCCTTTACAATTTGAATTGGAGTGAATCACTCCTCATAATTACAAAAAGATTTAAAACGGTTTTGGAAGGATTTGAAATACAAATCCCTCGATACTAGCTGACTGTTAAGTCATTGATTTTAGTTGTTGCCTCCTTGATTTTAGCTGCTGCGTTAATATCCTTAATAGGCCCCCACAGGACTGTAGAGCCATCAGCGACTGTATTCTTGGATCGCAAAAAGATGAACCGCTAAATAGGCAGAGGTTGGGTGAACTCGTCGGCTAATTGTTCCTTGGTTGAGATATGCCGAACCTTGATCTGTCCTAAATCGACATGTTGTCGAACAAAGTGATAATCAAGTGCTAAGTGCTTCATCCTTCAATGGAAAACAGGATTAGCACTAAGATATGTTGCACCAACATTATCACAAAATAGTTGAGGTTGAGGGACCGAGATTCCAAGTTCATTCAAAAGATTGCGAAGCCATAAGATTTCAGTTGCAGTGTTTGCTAAGGCTCGGTATTTAGCTTATGTGGAAGACCGAGCAACTGATTTCTGCTTGGTGGATTTCCATGAGACAGGATTGCTGCCAATGTAAAGAATATGACCAGTTGTAGAAGTTCGATCATCAATGTTTCCGCCTCAATCAACATCAGTAAAGGCAGTAATGTTGAATCCAATATCCCTTTTGAGTAGCAAACCATGATTGATAGTGCATTTGAGGTACCTTAGAATCCGTTTGAGAGCAGATTAATGATTTTGCGATGGACACTACATGAATTGAGAGAGCTTATTAATAGAGAAGGCAATGTCAGGCCGTGTCAAGGAGAGATACTGCAAGAAACTAGCAAGCTGCTGATACAAGGTTGTATTACCAGTACCCGAATCATTAGTGAGTTTCAGTTGAGCTAAGGATGCCATAGGTGTCGCCGTAGGTTTGTAATTCTGCATCTCAAAACGATCTAGTAGATCTCGCACATACTTTTGCTTAGATAAGAAGAGACCCACAGAGGTTGAGATCAGTTCAACTCCTAGGAAAAAATTGAGTAGGCTAAGATCCTTAAAAGAAAACCTGGAGGAGAGAGTTTGCAAGAACTTGTTGAAAACATTAGTATCATTACCAGTCACGATCAAATCATCAAACATAAACAAATAAATAGATGAGAGATTGATTGTGTGATAGAATGAACAAATAAGCATCGGAAACCGAATTGGTGAAGCCGAATTCTATGATAAATTTGCTTAGCTTTGAAACCAAGCTCTTGGGGCTTGCTTTAGGCCATAAAGAGCCTTATGCAACTTGCAAACATGGGTTGGATGATCTTTATCAACAAAGCCAAGGGTTGGGCCATATAAATTTCATCACTGAGGGTACCCTATAAGAAAGCATTATTTACATCTAGTTGTCTTAATGGCTGGCCTGATGATATCGCAATGGAGATAACTGTGCGAATAGTAGTAGGCTTGATAACTGGACTAAATGTTTCCTTAAAGTCCAATCCTGGACGCTGGTGAAAGCCCTTGGCCACTACCCGTGCTTTGAAGTGGTCAATGGAGCCATCAGCATGCCGCTTAATTCGAAAACCCATTTGTTGCCTACTACATTTTGCTTGGAATTTGGTGGTACAAGAGACTAAGTTCCATTGTCAACAAGTGCCATGAATTCAGTGGACATTGCATCTCGTCATTTGGATGAAGTAAGAGCTTGAGTCTCACATGTTGGTTCAACAGAATCTCGATTAGAATTCTTTATGTGTGGTAGATGGTTTTGGGTTTAAATATGTTGTTTAATGATCTTGTAGTCATGGAGGAGGTGATATAGCTGGTTTTCGGGAAGAAGTAGTAGGATCTTGTGAGACTAATGAAGTTTCTAAATGATTATCTAAGTAAGGCAAAACAAGAGCAGTCACCATTTGATCAGCCAGCACAATGGAGGACGAGGAAGTGCCTACACTAGACAAATATGGAACAATATTAACAGGAGGATCAGAGGAGACATGGTTAGACATTGGATCGGAGGAGGAAGACTCAGGAGGAAGGGTAGTGACCGAAAAGGGGAACTGAGATTCGATATATCTAACATGACGAGAAACTGAAATCCTATTAGTACTGATATCTAAACATTTTCAAGCACTTTGATTCAATCAATACCCAAGGAAAACACAAGGTCTGGACTTTGGTTGCAATTTGTTGTCGTTGTATGGCTTAAGCTAAGAATAGTATAAGCACCCAAATATTCTCAATTTGTTGAAATTTGGTTTGGAGTCGTAAAGGGTTTCGAAGGGAGATTGGTTTTGAAGTTTGAGGGTTGTCATACGATTGATAGATAAACGGTGGCCTGGAAGGCATGAGTCCAAAACTTTAGAGGTATGTTGGCTTGGTGAGGTACGGTAAGGCTAGTTTCAACTACTCCCTCCGTCCCAAATTATCTGACTCTTTTGGGTCAAACTAATTTTACTTTTAACCTTTAATTATAAAAAATATATACACAATAAAATTTTCAAAAAATATGTTTTGAAAAGTTTAAGACTTAACTTAATCAAAACATAATTTTTAAAAATTTAATTCTATATAATTTTTTTATTATTAAGGGTCAAAGATAGGATTACTTTGACCTAAAAGGGTCAGATAATTTGGGACAGAGGGAGTACATGTCTATGTTTTCTTTTGGAGCAGCCATTGTGTTCAGGGGTATGGGGAGGAGTTTGTAGGTGTTGGATTCCCTATTTGTGTAGAAAGGTGGTTAAAGGTTGGTATTCACCCCTATTGTCAGAATAAACGGTGAGGATCTTAGAATCAAATTGCCTCTCAACAAATGCCTGAAAGAGGGAGAAAACAAGAGTGACATCGGATTTAAATTTTAAAAGAAATAACCAAGTATATTAGTAAAATGATCCACAAAGATGACATAGTAAGAAATACCATCAATATATTGTTGTTTAATAGGTCCCCAAACGTCAGAATACAGTATCTCAAGCGGTTTGGAAATACTAAGAGTTGGTTCTGAAAAGGGTAGTTTGTGACTCTTGTTACAATGACATGAATTGCAAAAAAAAAAAAAAAAAACTTAAATTTGGAATCAAAATCGAGACCAAAGTTCTTTAACATAAAGTTAAGGATCCTAGAGGACGGATGACCTAAACGCTGATGCCAGAGTTCATTGGATACAGTGGAACATATGAACGTAGAGGCTTTATTGAAAGTAGAAGCTAGTGGAGGACTGCATTTCGGCAACTCATAGACTCCATTACAGTGTGTGCCGGCCATCAGTGGTGCTCTTGTTTTGAGATCCTTCACAAGAAAATAAGAAGAGAAAAATTCACAAGAATCATCATCAGTCTTACAAAATTGAGAAATAAAGATAAGAATCCTTTGAATTCAAGGAACATGTAAACCATTTGATAAGGTTAAAGGTTTAGGTTTAGAGATAAGAGTGGTGGAACCAGTATGATGAATAGTCAAATCTGAGCCATCTCCTACATGAAGTTCATTAGGACCACCATATTTAGTATGGAGGGATAAGACACTGGTCTTTGACCACATGATGAGAGGCCCCCGTGTCAGCAACCCAGTTGGCATTAGTGGATGATTATGAGGATTGTACAAAATTGGCCACTGGATCCTACAAAGCCGAAATCCTGTATTGCCAGAATGTCTTGGTTGGATGCCCAAACTTGTTGCATAACTGACAGGTGGGTCTTGTGATTCTACAATGTGTAGATGATGGAGGAAAGCGACGACGTTGATGGTAAGAGTTGTTTGCCTAGTATTGTTACCTCTCGGAAAATGAGGTCGTGGCTGATCTTGCACACTTGATCATGTAGTTTAGTTGGCCGTGAGAAGAACTGTGGTTGATTCCTCTTGTTTGATTGAGAGCTCAAAGTTTGTCAGCTTGTCACGGGCTTGGATTGCTATTGATAGTTCTCGAAATTCTGAGTTGAGCCCATTAAGAGTGAAAAGAATTAGGTCCTCATTGGAAACATGTGATTGCGCTATGGCCAGTGCATCAGCGGTGCTGCGCATGTCTTGAAGGAATTCGGCAATTGACTTGTTCCCTTGAACTGCAAGGGTGAGTTTTTTTCTTCAAAGACATGATCTTGGAACGAGTCTTGCTGGCTAACAGCGTAACCAGCTTCTCCATTGCTTTCTTTGATGATTTGGAAGCAGCAATGACCGGGATAATACCTTCCGAGGTTGAGGCTATAATATCATGAAAGATCAACTTATCCTGACGCATCCACTATAAATCGGTGGGGCTAATAATGGCAGTACCGGCAGTAAACTGCTTTGGGCATGGAGTACGGCTATTGAGGTAACCATCAAGATCAACTCCGAATAACAAAGTATCAAGTTGAACCTTCCAATATGGGAAATTGGTATAGATAAGCTTGAGAGGAAGTTGTGAAGTGGTATTGATTTGGATAACCGTGGTGGAGGTGTTTATTGAATTAACAAACATGATGAAGAATAAGTGGGTAAGGAGAGGAGAACGAAAAAGGAAATAAAAAAGATTAGGCTGTACAACGATTGGCCCTGATACCATATAGAAACTGATAATTGTAGGGTAAAAAGCTTGATTGCATTGATGTACAAGCAGTAGCATTTATACAGAATGTAATCTATCCTTTACAATTTGAATTGGGGTGAATCACTCCTCATAATTACAAAAAGATTAAAAAGGGTTTTGGAAGGATTTGAAATACAAATCCTTTTATACTAGCGGACTGTTAAGTCCTTGATTTTAGCTAATGCCTCCTTGATTTTACCTGCTGCGTTAATATCCTTAATGGTAACTATGTTGGGATATAATTAATTAAAAATTGCGTCGAGCTCTAAATTTTTAGATATATTAGATAATTATTATATTAATGCTAGCGATTTACTATCCCATCATTCCTGATTTTAGAACCAAGTACATGCTTACAATTTCTTCCTCAAGTTATATAATCTCTTGTTATCTGGTTGTGTTCTGTCTTGTTAACTCTATCAGTTTAACACCCTAATAATGATAATGATGGGTTGGTTTTCATAAATAGTCATGTGATTAGGTGTGACATGTCGCATTCATATGCTTGGCATCGAAATTGATCAAGCTTAAACGTGAATGATAATGAGCTTGGCATTACCTTCCAAACTCTAATTTATATTAATTATCAATGTGGCAAGTTTCTTTAATCTTCTAATTATAATGGAATGGATTAATTGGAATTCGGACCCTTGGCTCCCACTACTTCTTATTGGAATCTTTCATTTTTAGTATTTGCTTCTTTCACGTTAGATTTGGGGATTCCTAGTTTCATTTCTCAATTAGGAAAATTACCTAACTAAGACTGTTTTATCATATTCGAAATTTAGTATATAATATATAAAACGGGTGTAATGGAGATAAACTGAATCAATACAATATTCCTATGTTCAAAATTGGGTCAATTTAAAATATGGGAGCTCAACTAGATTAGTTTCGGAAGCTCAAAATCTCTAAGATTAAATTCAAAAGTAGAATAAAACTGCAAAATATTTAACTTAATCAAACTCACAAGTTATTAGAGTCTAGTATGAAGCTGGAAGTTGATCAAGTTTGAGTCATTGCTAGCGGCCGATAGTGCTCGATATCTAGCTAAAAGCTCTAGTACCTATATTGTGCACCTTATACTTATATATGATCATGATTATTATTTACAGGTGTTTGTATACATTTTATTGGTTTACAACTAATCTTATTGGAGTTGGTTTGATCCACTATTTGAATAAAAGTCCCCCCGATGATGGTTTTTCTATTTACAATATCCGAACTTGAGATTTTATACTAAACTAGAAGAATAAATACCAAATCACTTAAATCATGATTGAAGTTGTAGTAAAGCAATAAGTTGTAATTTTAATTTGTATTGTAAACCTATTATACTTTATAATTTTTCTTTTTGTCACTAGTTCACTACCAGAAAACGTTGATATAGTGACGTTTGGGTCAAAGTCACTACTTGATTCTCTAAAATTGAGAATAGTGGCGTTTTAAACGTCACTATATTGCGGCGTTTATGGAACAAATGCCGCTAAATTAGAAAAAAATGGCGAAAATTTTTTCCCCTGAATAATTTAAGTAAAAATGTATTTTTCCCTCTAAATTCATTTTTTAAAAAAATAAATGCCACTAAATTAGAAAAAATGGATGGAAAATATTTTCTCTTAATTTTAATCAAGTTGTTTTTACTACTCATTCATGTAGAATGGGGTGCCCAATGTTACTCTTTTGGGCAAATGCTTTCCCGGAATAATTCAATAGAAGATGGGTGAAAGGCCGCTATTTCAAATAGTGTATCCTCGCTGGGAAGAAAAATACCATCTCATTGACCCCTTCCTCAATACACTGCCTTTAGGTTCATAATTTCTTAGACTTGTTCCGTTTTAACGGCTAAATCTAAGCAGGAAATTGTTAAGTTAGTTTAGCTTCATGTAAAGGATGTTTGACATTAATTATTTGCCTTAAATCAAAACAAACAAACAAATTAACATCCCTTTAATCATTGTCAAAGATTGATTTCGACAAATTCTATAGAAGATGTCTTTATGTATTGATGCTTAAATTGAGATTCTCTCGTGATTAAATTATAAGTCCGTTTGTTTTAATGTAATTTAATCACTTTTTATAGAAATTATAGGATAGGAAATAACTTTCGCATGTTTGGATTTTTATCTTTTTAGAGAAAGTTTAGGATAAGAAAATTTAATTAACCCAAATACTTTCTTTACAAAGTGAGAAAGTTCTTTAACATCAGGGAGGTGTTAAAGCACTTTCTCACTTTTCTCATGAAAGTGATTTTAAGACAAAATTACTTAAAATGACCTTGTTTTTAAATTTAAAATATTCATCAAAAGGTATTTTAATAAATTTAACTTTACTTTCTTGGGAATTCAATTTAAACTTTAGAGGTTAAATAAATATGCTAAAGTATTTTCTTAAGAAAAAATTTTCTAATCCTAAACTTTCTATGGAAATACTTTTTACCTTTTTACTTTCTATAAAAACTTCCAAACGAGTTCTATATGCGACCTGTTATTGTGATAACTAACAAATTGGCTAATTGCTTATGCTTTTATTACTATATTTTTGGTAGTATATTTCTTTTATATTTCTTTTTGTTTTTCATATGATTATATCATTATATACCACTATGTACATTTTTATTTATTGAATTGGAGGAATGATTTATTTAAACTCTACCTTAATGTCAATGGAGTTGCCATAAACTTGAACTAGTGGTGGAATGCATTTGGATTTGAATCTTCATAATTCCTTATTGGTAGAGAATCTGTAAATCTGAAAAACCAACAAAAGTCCAATGAATTATAAATCACCAAAAGGATTAGCACATGGACAGTCTAGAGGGCAGATATCTACAAGTTGAGACAAATACTCATATGTAATGTATAACGTATATCATATATATTATCCAAAATTATTCAACTATGAAATGAAAAATATCTTCTAGATATTGGCATAGTAAACAAGCAATGCTATGAATATACTTTGATGTTCCAAGATTCCATAAATTAAATATGTAATATAATTTTATATTATCCTTTAAATATCCAAACCTTATACTCCCTTCCATTCAAAGTGATATATTAAGAATATTACACAGTTGGTTTAAAATTTAGTAAAAACTCACTTAAAATGACATAATTGCCCTTCTAAAAATATTTATAAACAATTAATTAATAAATCTTCTCTCCCTTCCCAACTTTCCAAGTTCAACCACGTTAATTTATACTTAGGGGTATATATGGAAAAAAGACTACCAATTGTATTGGTTTTGTAACTGTTTCACTTATTTTGAAAGACTGCAAAAATTAAAATGTTTCACTTATTTTGAATTGGAGGGAGTACCTTATATACATAAATATCAATCATAGTTTGATAACATAAAATTCACAAGCTCTTTGGACTAGAAATCATCTCATATAATTTAAGGATTTTGTCTTGTACGTACAAGCACTCAAACTTGGATCTTGTCCCTTCCGATTTGTTTTACAATATGTTTTCATATTCTATTGTAATTTTATTTCTTAATCACATAAATACTGAATTTAAATCATAAAAACTGTTTGACATCCTTCTGGAAATTAAGCACTGAATGTAAATATGTTGTTTGATAAGTATAAGTGTTAAATTCAATAAATAATTTAGTTTACATTGGGCGTTTGGTTGGGGGTGATCTTTGATCATCTGTAGTGATCTTGACAAGTGATCTCATATCACCCTGTTTGATTACAATTTTTTGGTTTGGTGGGGTAATCTAGATTACCCCCTGATCACCCCTCTAAGGGTGATCTGGATTACCATCATAAACCCATGTAATCTTTGATCACCGGTGATCTTGCATTACTAGTGATCTTAGATCACTAGTGATCTGGGGGTGATCCTAACCAAACGCCCCCTTAATATTATAACATAATATTTTTCAAAAAAAAATCTTGTAAAACTTTATAGAGAAAATCTTTTACCCAAATTGCAGTAAAACCTTATTTTTGTTTGGTACCGAATGGGAGAAGAACAAGTAGAAGACGAAAAAAGACATCCTTGAATTTTTACTTGAATTATTAGAGAATAAGTAGTTTAGATAATTACCCTTAGTTAAATAATTAAGCCTAGTTAGTTGAGTTAAGTAACTGTTAGTTAGTTATGGTTAAGTATTGGTTAGTTACTTAGTTTAGTATAAATGCTATAGGGTCAACTGTAAACTTTACTCTTTCTATTTTCTTCTTTCTCTTCTTCTTTCTTTCCTATTCTTGTAAATTTGATATGGTATCAGATGATCTTTTGCTTCCGCTCACTTGATCTTTTCTGGTTTTTCCAGATTTTCTCTTTGTTTCTCGAACATTAATCGAGTTTATTTCTTTTGATTTGTTCTATTTTTCTTTCTTTTCTATTAAATCAATGGCTACATTAGCATCTTCTGCTATTGGTTCCTCTGCTAATGGTTCTTCTTATAGACCTGAGGATTTTCCCTCAAGTCCTTACTATATACATGCTAGTGAAAATCCAACGCTGGTTCTTTTTTCTGCAGTTCTTACTGGTCCAAATTTTCACTCTTGGAATCGCGCCATGAAAATGGTTCTTCTCACCAAGAATAAGCTTCATTTTGTGGATGGTTCGTTGAGGGTTCCAGCTCGTGATGATCCTTTATATCAAGCTTGGTTGAGATGCAATAATCTTGTCATCTCTTGGTTAGTACATTCTGTTTCTCCATCTATTGCCCAGTCCATTATTTGGTTAGAATCTGCAGTAGATATATGGAATGATTTGAAGTCTAGGTTTTCACAAACCAATTCTTTTAGGATCTCTGATCTTTGTACTGAGCTTTATACAAGTACTCAAGGTTCTTTGACTGTTCATGAATTCTTTACCAAATTGAAAGTTTTATGTGATGAATTGAACATTTTAAGGCCTATTACTTCCTGTTCTTGTGCTCCTATTTGTTCTTGTTCTCTGGCCAAGAAGGTTCGGGAATATCATGAAAATGATCAAGTCATATCTTTATTAAGGGTCTTTCAGAGGTTTATTCTAGTGTTAAGACACAGATATTAATGATGGATCCTCTGCCTTCATTAAACAAAGCTTATTCTTTGGTGATTCAGCAAGAACGTTCTGCTCTACCTGTTTGTAGTTCTACTGATTTTAATGCTTTGACTGTTAAGAGTGCTATGGTTTCAAAGGGTGGTCCTGTACCTGGTTTAAAGAAGGTTTTTAATAACAACAAAAGGCCTCAATATTCATTCTGTGGTAGAGAAGGACATACCATAGAAAAGTGCTATAAAAAGCATGGTTATCCACAGAATTATAGTCAGTCTTTCAAGGGAAAACGGCCTGTTCATGTTGCTAATGCAGTAGAAGCTGTGGAAGATTCTGTGCTTTCAGAACATGCAGAACCAAGTGAGGTTTTTCATCTGACAAAGGATCAGTATCAGCAACTTATGGGTTTGATTCAATCTCAACCCCATCATGTTAATGCAGCTATCACTTTCGAAACAAACTGCTAGTACATCATATGGTACCTTCTACCCTGAGAATTATTTTATTGATCCTAAAATCTCTTTGAGTGTTTTTACTAACAAAAATAATGCAGTTACAGATTGGATCATTGACACAGGGGCTACTGATCACATTACATGCAATATTAGTTCTTTTTCTTCTTATAGAAAAGTTTATAATGTCTATGTTGGTTTGCCTAATAACACTAAAGTTCAAGTTACACACATTGGCACTGTGAAGTTTAATGATTTACTGATACTTTCTAATGTTTTGTTTGTTCCTGATTTCTCATTTAATCTTGCTTCAGTAGGCAAACTCACTACTGACATTCATTGTTGTTTAATTACTACATCTACTCATTGTCTCATACAGAACATCAATCATTGGAGGATGATTGGAGTTGCTGAGAGGTCACAAGGCCTTTACAAATTACACATTAATTCCATGCACAATCAATTTGTCATTCCACATAATCATACGCATTCAACTATTGCTATGTCTGCTATTCCTGCTATGAATCATGATGATTCATCTTCTGTTGCTATTTCTGATATCAGTGTTCTTCCGACTAATGCTTTTCCCTGTAATTCTGTTGATTCAGCCTGTACTGTTGTTCCTCTTGATGTCCATAATGTTCCTGCTTGTAATATTGTTCCTCAGAATGTTCAAACTGTTCCTGTTTTTAATAATGCAACTTCACTTCTTTGGCACAATAGATTAGGTCATTTGTCTAATCCTAGATTAAAGATGTTAATTCCTTCTTCTCAATCTATTGATTTGTGTGAAATATGTCATATGAGTAAGCATAAGAGAAGTCCATTTCCTGTTAGTTCTTCTATTAGTTATAAATGTTTTGATCTTATTCATATTGATATCTGGGGAGATAATTATGCTCCTACTTTTAAAGGACAGACTTACTTCCTTACCATTTTTGATGATTTTAGTAGGTTTACATGGGTTTATTTAATGAAAAACAAGTCTGAAGCTCGTCCTATAGTTCAAAATTTTGTTGAATTGGCAAAAACTCAGTTTAATGCAAGTGTCAAGTGCATCAGGACTGATAATGGTCAGGAGTTCAACATGACTTCTTTTTATGATTCAAAAGGTATTATACATCAAACTTCTTGCATTAAGACCCCTCAACAAAATAGTGTAGTTGAGCGTAAACATCAGCATCTTTTAAATGTTGCAAGATCTTTAAGGTTTCAAGCAAATTTACCTATAGGATTTTGGGGTTATTGTATTTTACATATTGTTTTTCTTATAAATAGAATTCCTACAGCCACTCTTAATAATGAATCACCTTATCAGAAACTGTTTAATGATTCTCCTCATCTTACCTCCTTAAAAGTGTTTGGTTGTCTTGCCTTTGCCTCTAATCACAGCGATATAAAGAATAAGTTTGACAATAGAAGCATCAAAAGTATTTTCATAGGTTTTGTTCCTGGAGTCAAAGGATATAGGTTATATGATTTACATTCTAAAAAGGAGTTCATTTCTCGTGATGTTACTTTCTATGAGGATATTTTTCCATATTCTGCTACTTATGCTTCAACTGACAAAATGCAGTTTACTAAGCATAAGATAGCATACTCTGTGATTTTACCATCTTTTGAGAATGATGCAGTTTTAGATGTCAGAAATGAAGAAATCAACAATGTTAATCAACCACAATCTGTTCCAGTTTCCTCAGTCCATGCTCAATCACATGAAGAACTTCAAAATGCTCTTCCTGAATAGCAAGTTGCTTTACCTGTTGATTCCACTGATCCACATCTTCATTCCTCTACACTAGTGCGCCAACCTCAAGTTACAGAGTTAAGGAGAAGTACAAGGATTAAAACTACTCCTCCCTATTTGTCTACCTATAAACTAGATAAACCTAAATGTGCTCAAGTTCAGAAAACCAGTCCACACACACTCCCTACAGTCTTCTCTTATGACAAGATTTCTACAAAACATAAGGCATTTGCAGTAGTAATAGATGGTGACAAGGAACCAAAAACATATAAGGAAGCTTCGACAGATCCTAATTGGCAACAGGCAATGAAGGAAGACTTAGAAGTTTTAGAGAAGACAAAAACATGGAAATTAGTAGATCTACCACCTGGAAAGAAAACAATAGGGTGCAAATGGGTGTATAAAGTTAAAAGAAAGGCTGATGGCTCGATAGAAAGATACAAAGCCCGTTTAGTTGCAAAAGGATATACACAACAGGAGGGCATTGATTATTTAGACACTTTTAGTCCTGTTGCTAAAATGGCAACAGTTAGAACTTTGTTGGCTGTCACAGCATTAAAAGGATGGTTTCTTCACCAATGCGATGTTAATACAGCCTTCCTTCATGGTGATTTAGAAGAAGAGGTTTACATGAGATTACCAGAGGGATATCTGCAGAATTCGACAAAGGTTTGCAAATTGGTGAAGTCATTATATGGTTCAAAACAAGCAAGCAGACAATGGAATATCAAGTTGACAGAACAGTTGTTTCAACAAGGATTTGTGCAATCTCAGGCTAATCACAGCTTATTTACAAAGCAAACAGGTGACAAATTCATTGCTTTACTTGTCTATGTCGATGACATTCTCATAGCTAGTAATGATATAGATGAGATAAGCATGATCAAGCAGCATTTGAATGATCTTTTTAACATTAAAGACTTAGGTGAATTGAAATATTTTCTTGGATTAGAAGTAGCAAGATCTCAACAGAGGATCAATATTTGTCAAAAGAAATACACCTTAGACTTACTTACAGATATGGATTTCTTAGAATCCAAACCTGTTCCTACTCCCATACTGCCAGAAACTAGACTTACAAAAGATACAGGAACTCCTCTTGATGATATTTCAAATTATAGAAAGCTAGTAGGAAAGTTACAGTATCTTACCACTACTAGACCAGACATATCTTTCGCAGTTCAACAGCTTGCCCAATTCTTGGATGCCCCTACCTCAGCTCATTTACAAGTGGCACATCGAGTTCTTAGGTACCTAAAAGGAACAATAGGGCAAGGCTTATTATTTCCATCAGAAGGGTCATTCACTTTAACTGCTTATTCAGATTCTGATTGGGGTACCTGTTTAGACACCAGAAAATCTATAACAGGGTATTGTGTATTTCTTGGAGGATCCCTTATTTCATGGAAAACTAAAAAGCAAACCACAGTAAGCAGAAGTAGCTCAGAGGCAGAATACAGGGCACTTGCTTCTACTGTATGTGAAATCCAGTGGTTACATTATATATTGCAGGATTTGGGACTTGTCATTACAATACCTACTATTCTGTGACAACTTATCAGCTATTCATATTGCTAAGAATCCAGTATTTCATGAATGAACCAAGCATTTGGATATCGACTGCCATGTGGTTCGAACACAACTACAAAAAGGTTTGATCAAACTACTACCTGTTACTTCTCATCTTCAACTAGCTTATTGTTTTACAAAAGGGTTATCTTCTACAAATTTTGCTAATGCTTTTTCCAAACTTGGAATACATAATCTGTATTCAGTTTGAGGGGAGGGTATTAGAGAATAAGTAGTTTAGATAATTACCCTTAGTTAAATAATTAAGCCTAGTTAGTTGAGTTAAGTAACTGTTAGTTAGTTATGGTTAAGTATTGGTTAGTTACTTAGTTTAGTATAAATGCTATAGGGTCAACTGTAAAATTTACTCTTTCAATTTTCTTCTTTCTCTTCTTCTTTCTTTCCTATTCTTGTAAATCTGATATGAATGGTTATTTTATTTGATAGTTTAAAAATATATATCTTTGAGAAAGCTGGAACTTTTGGAAGTGAATCCCAATACACAATATAATATTCATGACACGTTAAGAAATGAAGAAGAATAATTGGGTGTTTTAATTTGCGATCAAACACACATTCATAATTAACACAATTGGTTCCTTCTTGGGATAATATAGTATCCCCAATCACTAATTTTTTAACGGTTTGAACAATAATAAGTGGAAAATTTTGTTTACGTTCAACAAGGAGAAGATTCTGGATTTTCGTTTAGGTTGGAGTGTGGAAACCTAATCCCAATATTTTTTAGATTAACGAGGAAGAAGACGTTAATAATGAGCGGTGATTTACCCAAAAGCAATTTTTGTGTTTTAATGATTTAGCTTGGCGTTTTCTACATTAAGTGATAAGTATGGTGTCTAGGTACTTATTTACATAATTCAACATTTTTTCATTGATAAATTTTTATTAAGCAAAACTTAAAATGGATTATCAAACACTTTAAAAAATTGAAATCATTGAAAATTTTAATTTCAATGAATTTTCAACAGTTTATCAAACATAGTACTAAGTTTTTATCCAAGCAAATCTTTATTTTTTAATGAATTTTTTATGCAAGTAAATAAGATATATTATCAAATATATAAATGGGACCGAGTTAAGGCTATTTTTGATGTGAGAAAACAGTTTTGTTATGCTGATTTTCATGTGAGACATATTGTGTGACTTTCTTTTCTTTTTTTATTTTTTCAGAAATATATTTGTGTGATTATTTGGTTTCTTTAATATTTAAAAAAAATGAAAAACAGAAAATGTTTTAATTCTTTTTTTATGTAAATAAAGATTATTATTATTATTATTATAGTGATTAATTATAATCAAAAATATAAAAAGGGGAGGAGATGGGAAATTCTTCTCTTTAATAATCGACAAGAGTTGATATAATAATAATAAAATAAAACTAAATATAACATCTTAAAAAAGTAATAATAATAATAATAAAAAAACTGAATATAGAATCGGCCAACATTATTGTTGTTCCCAGAATGCTCCACAATAAATGATGGTGGTGCGACGTAGGCAAAGTGAAATTGAGGTTAGAGATGAAATGCGGTTGAGTTTGGGATGCAAAGAAGTGGGCCCCCATGCAGATGTCATGCATAACAGTACACTGTTTGCTTGGAGTTGCAGGCAGCGGATTCAAGCCATGCCATTGCCATTCTTCCTCTTGCACCAACACTTCAATATTTGTCCTTTAATTTTCTCCCTTTTTTTTATCTTGTTATATGTGTCAGGAATTCTTGTTAACCCGACCTGAATTGTGACCCGATCCCAAATTTGTGCAGTTACGAATTTTGTGGATTTTTCCTAGAGGTCTGTGATGGATTAGTTCTCCTAGTCCGAATAGGACTAAATACTCTATGTTTATATAAGGGGTCTATATCTTGTATTCTTGATGTATCGTTTTCTCCCAAAATTAATAAGAATTTCTCTCTGCCCGTGGACGTAGATCAAATTGATCGAACCACGTAAAATCTTCCTGTTCTTGTTTATTGTTTTAAACTAGTTTCATCGCAACATATCTACTATCACTCGGTCCATTTTCTGATGATATCACTACTTTTTTTTCTTTCCAAATCGTTTCATAATTTTTTTTTTCGACAATTTGACCCTTATTGACCGAACTAATTGATCACCGTTAACAACTTCAACAAAAGCATTGCATTGTTGCTAACGTGGCAAAAATTCTAAATTCAGCATACATTATTAATTGAATTTTTTAAAGTTTAGAGATGCAATGATCCCAAATCAAAGTTAAGAAATCAAAATTGTTCTTTCTGATGATTAGAATGCCATAGTATACATTAAATCGATTTTTATTAGGTGAACTGCAGGGATAATTATTAATCACAATTCAGAAATTATTGAGATTGATTTACCATGAAGCCTACACTTATAACTGATGGATCTTATACTTTGCTGCCATTGGATCAAATCAGCATAATTTTAATATTGTGAGAAATTAATGTACGCAACAATTAAAGGTGATATATAAACTCACTCAACTATAAAACTCAATCAAAAAACTCGACCCAACTATCCAAATTTTAAATTAACTAAAAATTTCAGAATTTCAAAATATTTTTTTTGGCCATATCAAAAAAGAAAATTAAATCACAGCAATGCCTATACCCAAATAGAGAAAATGACTGCAATGCCTTTTGATTATTAGAAGATGGAAAATAAATATCAGCCTAGAGCTCGTTTTTGCTCACTGGAAGGCTTGAAAACATCATAATTATTGCTAGGGAGAATTCTTTCCATGAATTATTAGCACTAGACAGAATTGTTTACAACTTTGATTAGAATAGAGCTACTTAAATTAGCTTACCCGTAGAAAGCTTTCAACAATTCCACCATGAATATATATACCTAAATTTTAATCCTGCAAGTCATGATTTATTAGCGCGCGCACACACATATATATATATATATATATATATATATATATATCTTCTTAATTAATTATTAATGTTGTATTATTGAAATTTGAAATACTATAATTGATTTTAAGAAGATTTATTGATTTCTTCACCTTCAGGCTTAAACCAACAAATTTGGGGAGTCTGCCTCTAAACTATATACTCCTCAGTCCCTAATTAGATGTCCACTCTTGGTCAACTAATACTCAACTTTGACCATTATTTATAAAAAAATATGTAAAATTTAATTTTAAAAAAATATGTACTAAAAAGTTTGTAAATTCAAAGTTTATAAATGTTATTTTTAAAAATTATTTTATTTTATATATTTTTTATAAATAATGGTCAAATTTTAACCTTTTTGACCAAGAGTGAACATGTGATTGGGGACGGAAGGAGTATGTGTTGTTCTTCACGTAACTTCTTTCTGGATGGCCTCCTTTTTTTCCTCCTTCTTCCTCTCTTTTATTTGTCTTTTCCCTTTTGCATTTTTAAAATTTTGTCTTTCTTTTACCCAATCCCAATTTCTGGTATTTTGATTCCATATATCTCAAATAAGACAATTATTATATACTCACCCTAAACTTGGAATGATGATGGCATTTCATTTCATATAAAATCACTCAAATATTACAATTTACAATAGAACATTTTTGTAATTTATCACTGTTCTTCAACTATTTGAAGAAAAAGAAAAAGAAAAAAAAACCTATGTAACATATTGGGTTTAGGGTCGCTAAAGAAACTTCTATGTTGATGATACGACGATGTCACGCCAGCAAGCCTTTTATGTTAAACTATAACAGCCTCCAAAGAGACACCCCAGCGGTTAAGAGTTTGGAACTTCCTGTGGGAGGTTTCAGGTTTGAATCCTGGGATGAGCGGGATGAGATTATGGGAAAGAAGAGGACTACCTCCTATTGTGTGATCCATTTCAATATCATGTTATGAGTAGGAAAAAAAAAAAGCTCTAACATGTTTAATTGACCAGAATTTTGCTAATTAGTGGCAAAAGATAAGGGGTGTTTACGCACCCATTAATAATTTTTATTAGAGGGAAGCATGCAGAAAAATTGTGAGGAGAGGTGTTCATAGGCCAGGTCGGGTCGAGTTCAGGCCAGGGTTTTGTTTGGTATTTGTAAAATTTATGCATGCCCAAGTTCGGCCCGGTCCGAAGAATGGGCGTCAACTTTTGTCTAATGTCCGCCCATATTTTTAAACACATGTCTAAGGCCTGCAGAAGCCCGCCCATATTTATTTATTTTTTTAAAAATCATAATTAAAATTTTTAATGAAAATAAAATTTAAACATTAAAATTTATA
Organism: Corchorus capsularis; assembly: GCA_001974805.1. Taxonomy (NCBI): domain Eukaryota; kingdom Viridiplantae; phylum Streptophyta; class Magnoliopsida; order Malvales; family Malvaceae; genus Corchorus; species Corchorus capsularis. Next base: position 96,779 of record AWWV01016090.1, on the reverse strand, counting down.
TAATCCAATAACATATTAAATCAAAATAAGTTTTAATAAAAAGATTAAATATTAATAAAGTTTTATAAGTTTGATTAGGGTATACATATAAATTATTCAACTTTATCATTTATAAAGATAATTATTGAATTATATTTATTATTTATATATAAATACAGGCCGAACCGGGCCAGGCTCGAGCCTTAAACATCAAAACCAAGGTCCGACCCATTTTGAATCGGGCTTTATTTTTTTTGTCTAAGGCCTATTTTTCTGGCCAAATATTTATGCCAAAACCCTCCCATTTTACGGACAGGCCTTCGGGTCTAGGCGGGTAGCCTGGCCTTTGAGCAGGTCTAATTGTTAGTAGTATTACTTTAATCCTTTTTTGTATAACTAAAATGTCCTTGTCTGATGCGCCAAGGGCTTATCATGGTCTTAAAGAGCACAATGGAGCCAATGAAGATCATGGAAAGGATGTTGAAGGAGTGCAAGGAAGCTTGGAAGAGCAAGGAGGAGATGGGATCGCACCAAAGACATCAATGGATGGAGGAATCGCACCAAAGATGCCATTGGATGGAGGAATCGCACCAAAGATGTGATTTGATCATTTGAAGATGCCTTTAGGTCCGATGACTAGAGCAAGAGCTAAGCGATTCAAAGAAGCATTAATAAGCTTTTTTCGAACTCATCTTGAAGGCTTGAAGACCATTGAAGATCAATTGGAGAGCATTGAAGACATTAAGCAAAGGAATATTCCCATCGATTCCAAGTTGTGCACCATACTTGCAATCGATGATCATTAGGGCTTACATTGTGTAATTCGGTCAATTGGGTCTTAATTCTATCTTAGATTAGCTATTTAATTAGTTTAGAAGACATTGGGTTGGGCCTTGTTTGACTAAGTCCAATCCTTGCTTAATTAAGTTATGTTATTTACTTTTCCTAGTAGGACAAGGAGTAGGTAATTTCCTTGTTCCTTCCTTTATGTGTAAACCGCCCTTGAGGAGGTTTAAGGGGGTATATGCATCGACCTTTCCCCTATATAAAGGGTCCATCCCCCTCTTGTAAACACAAGTTAAGTTTTCAATAAAGATCTGAGGTTTATTCACGTAATTGATTATCTTAGCTTCATTGTTCTAGTTTGAGCAAACTTAGGGTTCTTCAATCTTGTAGAGTCCTAGCAAACAATTAGGTTGTGATTGCTTAATTGTTTGTGAATCTTGTGACCTTAAGTGTTCAATTGCAGGTCTAATTGAGAGCTTCAAGCCGACGAATGAAGAAGAAGACTAGGTTAGATTTATCGAATTTTACAAGTCTAGAAATCTTGGTGTTTCAATTCGACTTTGGTGGCTATTCAAAGGTGGGATTGAATCTAACACAACTAGATTCGTATCAATTGATATTCAGAGCATAGGTTGTCATCTTCAATCAGTAAATCTATCCTTCTATTCATCTATCATCAAGTTTTTCATCCATCTTTGTTCATGTAGTTCATATCACACCCTACTTTGAAAAATCAAAAATTCAGAAACTTCAAAAAATCATTGTGGATTCATCTTAACTCGGTTTGCTTTGAAATTTCATATTTAGAGTCCTTATAACTAGTAGTTATATAGAAAAATATCAGAAAAATAAAAAAAATAAAAAAATTTCGACCAGAAACTTGTGATTTTTGTTCTTGATTCGTTTGAACTCGGAAAGCTTTGAAATTTGAGCTATAGACTTCTTTTAGCGTGATCTTTCTGGGAAAAATATTGAAAAAAATCAAAAACATCTGTGGTGTTATCGATTTTTTTTCAGAAACTAGGGTTTTGAGTTTGGGAATTTAGGGATTAGGGTTTATCTTGTGCAATTGGTTCAATTGACTGCAATTAACCCGATTTGATTGTTTGATTGAGTATCTTGGGTTGCTTTTGTTGTGAATTAAAGTTTGATTTGAAGAATTTCAAGTTACAAATCCTATTGGAGACAAGTGGTACTAGGGTTTTGTTAATCGTTTGAATTGTTTGATTTGTGCTTGAATTGAGTTTTTGTGCCGCAAGTTTGGAGAAGGAATTCGACACAAGAGGCCTGCATAAGTGGTTTGGTTTTGGTTTTAGATCACTTTCTTTTGATTCACAAAAATTTTGCTAGTAATTGTTTGTTCCTCAAGTAGGTCACGAGAAGAAAGAAGTTGCTTTTATTAGGCCTATTGAAGCTGGTAAAAGGAATAATCTTGTGAGATCATCAAGAGAGTAGTGGACCGCCAATCCATAGGAATTGAGTGCAAACACGAGAGCACAAAGGTATACACACACTCACTTGTGAGGGTTTTTACTACTAATCTTTGTTCTTTGTGTAGGTACCATGGAGGGCCAACAAGGAGAGCAAGATCAAGCCAATTTGGCTGCCATGTTGCAAACCCTAATGCAACGTTTAGATAATATGGATACCAAATTTGATGCTTTGGCTACCAACAAGTAAAAGATCGACAAAATCAACAACCTCAACAAGGAGCCAATGCCGCACACAACAATGAAAGAGTTCAACCTCCACCACCAAGACATATTATTCATAGAATCTATCCTATGGAAAGATTGAGGCAACAAGAGCTTGAAGGTCAAGCTTATAATGAGAATTTGCGACCTAGGAGGGGAGTTGAAAGAGAGGAGTCTAAAGACAACATCAAGTACAAAATCCCTAAATTCAATGGGAGAGGGTCATCATCGGATTACTTGGAGTGGGAGTCAAAATTGGATATGTACTTTGATTATCACCCCCATGCCGAATCCAAAAAGGTACAAATTGCTGTCCTTGAGTTCATGGAGAATGCTTTGAATTGGTGGAATCAATTGGTCCAATCAAGGAGGAGAAATTTGGAGACACCTATTGGAACTTAGTTGGAATTAAAGAGTTTCATGAGAAAAAGATTTGTTCTAAGCTACTATATAAATTCTCTTTACCAAAACTTGTAATCATTGAGGCAGGGAACAAGGAGTGTTGATGAGTACTATTCGGAGATGATGTTGTTGATGTCTAGGGCGGAGGTTGATGAAGCTCCACAAGCCACTATGGCTAGGTTTATGGCGGGTTTGAATAGAGATATTCATGATATAGTGGAGATGCAACAACACTATGATGTTGAGGAATTGCTTCAACATGCTTTGAAGGCCGAGAGTCAAGTCAAAAGGAATGGCACTAAGAAGAGCTTTGCATCATCATCAAGATCATGGAAGACTCCAATTAAGAAAGATGAGAAATCATCCAACAAAGAAAAGGAGTTGGCGCAAAAAGGAGAAATCCCCAAAACCGATTCTAAGTCGTCATCAAGTTCTTCTTCTAAGAATCATGTTAAGTGTTTTAAGTGTCAAGGATATGGTCATTTATGCTAAGGATTGCGTTAACAAGAAGGTTATGTTCACTAATGACTATGGAGAAATTGAGAGTGAAGATGAAGAATTTGCACTAGGATCTAATGGTGATGGAGATGATGAAAAGGGATTTGTGCATGATGATGAAGATGATGATGATGGTAATACACCGGCACTCTTGAACTTAGTTGCAAGAAGAACTTTAAGTGCCTATGTTAAAGGAGATGTGCACAATTAAAGGGAAAATTTGTTTCATACTAGAATGTATGCGTGTGGGAAACCTAGTAGTGTGGTCATTTATGGAGGAAGTTGTACAAACATAGCTAGTGTATACTTAGTGAAGGAGTTGTCGTTGCCCACTACCAAACACCCTAAACCTTATAATTTAGGATGGTTCAATGATAAGGAGGAGATTAAGGTTAACAAACAAGTTTTAGTTTCTCTTTCTTTGGGCAGGTACAATGATGAGGTGCTATGTGATGTTCTTCCAATGCAAGCATGTCATGTCTTACTTGGTCGGCCATGGCAATATGACAATAAGGTTCATCATGATGGTGAGACAAATAAGTATTCTTTTGTTTGTGGTAAGCAACCTATTACTTTGATTCCTTTATCACCTCAAGAAGCTTTAAAAGATCAATTGAAATTGAAAGAGGATTTTACTAAATTGGAATCGGAATATAGGGTTCAAGAAAAGGCTAAGAATGTTAGTTCTAGTGTGAATTGCGTTGACAACAAATCTGTTTTGATTGATAAGCATTCTAGTTCTAAGAAAGTTGTTAAAGAGTGTATGTTAGCTACTAAGAGTGAGATTAAAGAAGCTTTGAATGATAATTCTGTTTTGATCTTGCTTTTGCTTAAAAATACACTTGTTGCTACTAACAACTTGGAAAGAGAGTTTCCAAGCAACATTGTTTCTCTTTTGAGTGATTATGTAGATGTGTTTCCTGAGGAGATTCCTAGTGGTTTACTACCAATTAGGGGGATTGAACATCAAATTGACTTCATTCCTGGAGCGCAAATACCTAATAAGCCAGCTTATAGAACAAATCCTGAAGAAACAAAGCAGTTGGAGAAGCAAGTTGGAGAGTTACTAAAAAAGGGTTTTATGCGTGAAAGCCTTTCTCCATGTGCAGTTCCTGTTTTGCTTGTTCCTAAGAAGGATAGAACTTGGAGAACGTGTGTTGATTGTAGAGCAATAAACAACATAACGGTAAAGTATCGTCACCCTATTCCTAGATTAGATGATATGCTTGATGAATTGCATGGTGCTTGTTTATTTTCAAAGATTGATTTAAAGAGTGGCTATCATCAAATTCGCATGAAAGAGGGTGATGAATGGAAAACTGCCTTTACAACTAAGCTAGGGTTGTATGAATGGTTAGTTATGACTTTTGGATTGACTAATGCACCTAGTACTTTCATGAGGTTAATGAATCATGTTTTGAGAGCTTATATTGGCAAGTTTGTTGTTGTTTATTTCGATGATATACTTGTGTATAGCCGAAACCTAGATGATCATATTAAGCACTTGCATTGTGTGTTAGATGTACTTAGGGTTAAGAAGTTGTATGCTAACCTTAAGAAGTGCACCTTTTTCACAAACAAGCTTGTTTTTCTTGGTTTTGTGGTGTCATCACAAGGTATAAAAGTTGATGAGGAGAAGATCAAAGCAATCAAAGAATGGCCAACCCCCACCAACGTTGGTCAAGTAAGATCTTTTCATGGATTAGCCGGATTCTATAGGAGGTTTGTTAAGGACTTTAGCACTTTAGCCACTCCTATTACTAGTGTGATGAAGAAGAATGCACCATTCAAGTGGGGAAAAGAACAACAAGAAGCATTTGAAACCTTAAAGGAAAAACTAACTAATGCTCCTTTGCTTGTTTTACCTAACTTTAACAATACTTTTGAGATTGAATGTGATGCATCAGGGGTTGGAATTGGAGCTGTTTTAATGCAAGGTGGGAAGCCCGTAGCTTACTTTAGTGAGAAGTTGAATAGGGCTGCATTGAATTATCCAACCTATGATAAAGAGTTTTATGCTCTTGTGAGAGCATTACAAACATGGCAACACTATCTTTGGCCTAAAGAGTTTGTGATTCACACGGATCATGAAAGCTTGAAGTACTTGAGAGGCCAACAAAAGTTGAACAAACGACATGCTAAGTGGAGTGAGTTCATTGAGAGTTTTCCTTATGTTGTGCGATACAAACAAGGTAAGGAGAATGTTGTAGCCGATGCTTTATCAAGGAGGTATGTTTTACTTTGCATGCTTGATTCTAAGTTTCTTGGATTTGTGTTTATTAAGGAATTGTATGCTAGTGATGTTTACTTTGGTGAAATCTTTAAAGCATGTGAAAATTCTAGATTTGGAAAGTATTATAAGCATGATGGATTTTTGTTTAAAGAATCTAGATTGTGTGTGCCTTCTTGCTTTTTGCGTTGTGTGCTTTGCGTTGTGTGCTTAATGGGTCACTTTGGAGTTGATAGAACTTATGAGATATTGCATGAACACTTCTTTTGGCCTAAGATGCGATTATGATGTAGGAAAGCATGTTTCTAGTTGCATTGTTTGTTTGCAAGCTAAATCTACATCTAAGCCTCAAGGATTGTACACTCCTTTGCCTATTCCTCACGAACCATGGACTTATATTAGCATGGATTTTGTGTTAGGATTACCTCGTTCTAGGAGAGGTAAAGATTCTATCTTTGTGGTTGTTGATAGGTTTTCTAAGATGGCTCACTTCATTGCATGCGCTAAAACGGATGATGCCATTAATGTAGCTAATTTGTTCTTTAAAGAGATTGTTAGACTACATGGAATACCTAGGACGATTGTGAGTGATAGAGATGCTAAGTTCTTAAGTGACTTTTGGAGAACTTTATGAGCTAAGTTAGGTACTTAGTTGTTATTTTCAACTACTTGTCATCCTCAAACCGATGGTCAAACTGAAGTAGTTAATAGAACTTTGTCAACCTTGCTTAGGGCATTGATTAAAAACAAACTTAAGAACTTGGGAAACATACAATAGAAGCATACATATCACTACTAGACATTCACCTTTTGAAACTGTGTATGGCTTTAATCCTTTAACCCCATTGGATTTGTTGAGTTTACCTTTGAGTGTGCAAGTTGACATGGATTGTGAAAGAAAGGCCGACTTTGTTAAGGATCTTCATGCAAGGGTTCGAGCTCAAATTGAGAAGAAAACACAACACTACATGAAGGTTGCTAACAAAGGGCGCAAGGAGGTCATCTTTGAACCTGGAGATTGGGTTTGGTTGCATCTAAGGAAGGAGAGGTTCCCTGACAAGAGAAAGTCTAAGCTCTTACCTCGTGGAGATGGTCCATTCCAAGTATTGGAGAGGATCAACAACAATACCTACAAGCTAGATCTTGAATATGACAATGTAAGTGCTACTTTTAATGTTTCCTACTTATCCTTGTTTGATAGTGATGCAGATTTGAGGACAAATCCTTTTCAAAGGAGAGGGGATGATGCGCCAAGGGCTTATCATGGTCTTGAAGAGCACAATGGAGCCAATGGAGATCATAGAAAGGATGATCAAGGAGTGCAACGAAGCTTGGAGGAGCAAGGAGGAGATGGGATCACACCAAAGACATCAATGGATGGAGGAATCACACCAAAGATGCCATTGGATGGAGGAATCGTACCAAAGATGCCATTTGATCCTTTGAAGATGCCTTTAGATCCGATGACTAGAGCAAGAGCTAAGAGATTCAAAGAAGCATTAATAAGCTTTGTTCGAACTCATCTTGAAGGCTTGAAGACCATTGAAGATCAATTGGAGAGCATTGAAGACATTAAGCAAAGGAATATTCCCATCGATTCCAAGTTGTGCACCATACTTGCAATCGATGATCATTAGGGCTTACATTGGGTAATTCGGCCAATTGGGCCTTAATTCTATCTCAGATTAGCTATTTAATTAGTTTAGAAGACATTGGGTTTGGTCTTGTTTGACTAAGTCCAATCCTTGCTTAATTAAGTTATGTTATTTACTTTTCCTAGTAGGACAAGGAGTAGGTAATTTCCTTGTTCCTTCCTTTATGTGTAAACCGCCCTTGAGGAGGTTTAAGGGGGTATATGTGTCGACCCTTCCCCTATATAAAGGGTCCATCCCCCTCTTGTAAACACGAGTTAAGTTTTCAAATAAAGATTTGAGGTTTATTCACCCAATTGATTATCTTAACTTCATTGTTCTAGTTTGAACAAACTTAGGGTTCTTCAATCTTGTAGAGTCCTAACAAACAATTAGGTTGTGATTGCTTAATTGTTTGTGAATCTTGTGATCTTAAGTGTTCAATTGTAGGTCTAATTGAGAGCTTAAGGCCAACGAACGAAGAAGAAGACTAGGTTAGGTTTATCGAATTCTACAAGTCTAGAAGTCTTAGTGTTTCAATTCAACTTTGGTGGCTATTCAAAGGTCGGATTGAATCTAACACAACTAGATTCGTATCATCGTCATCATCACTATAGTATTATATGATGCTGATAAAAATATAAATATAAAGTCATATTACTTCAAGTAGTACTGAAAAGATTTTCAAGTGCATTTTAGTTACATAAAAGTTATTTTTTAAGGATACAATACTCGAATCTTGTTACAAATCATCAAATTTTTTTTCAAACTCAAACATCCAAATTAAAGGCTTAATGTCCAAATTCTGACCGAACTTGTAAAAAAAGGACAATTTTCCCATAAACTTTTTTTCTTGCCTGATTGCACCATGACGTTACAAAAAAAGAACATAAGCCCCCCTACTATCAACAAAACCATTATCTTACAAAAAGTGAAAGCATGTAATAACGGTTTTGTTGACCGCAGGGGTATTTGTCCTTCTTTTGTAACGTCGGGGTGGAATCAGGTAAGAAAGAAAAACTTAGGGTGAAAATTGTTCTTTTTTGCAAGTTCAGGGGAATTTTGGACATTAAACCAAATGAGAAATGACTAAATTAACTATGATAATAATTAATTAATTTCCCTAATAACCAACATAAAGTTGGACAAAAATGTCAAAATCTATACAAATGGTGGAATTTTAACCCAAAACCTCACAATTTAGGTATGGTACATCTACCGGTTGAGTTAACAAATTGGGTGTAGTCACATAAAAGATTTTCTTTTTGAAGTAAGTCACATAAAAGATTTTGAATAGACAAGATTTAGTAAATTGCTCTTATAAGAAAATTAATAGTAATGATTATTATGGCCTTCTTTAAGGATTTTTATGGGAATAAATGTTCCCTTTAAGAATAATTAATGCTTGTTAGCAATTCACTCTTGAAGATTTTACTACCTTTAAGTTTTTAGTGTTTTTTTTTGGCCGGACCTTTAAGTTTTTCGTTAATACTAGTATTCTGGCAAAAAAAAAAAAAGTTAATACTAGTAATTAAGCTTCCATGTAAATAGGTCCACATTACTAAAATTATTTTTCCTACAATATTACAATTATGCTAAGTTTGTCCAATGACAACAAAGTATTTTGTGAAGGTCCATCAATTATTAACGTGAACTTCATGGTGGATTCTATAAGATATAGTATTAAATTATGATTGATAATTGTCTACAAGATTATGATTGGTAATTGCTGTGTAATTGTAAATGATAGAGGTTAAGATAAACACCTCTCATTTGTCTTTGATTAAGACATCCTTAATTTTTCTTTTGGCAATAAGACATCCTTAATTTTTTTGTAAATAAAAATGAAAGAAAAAATTTGAAATATTGTATGTTTCACCTTACCCTTACCTGCAAAAACAAGATGTTTGAAACGTGTGATTTATTTGAAGGAATGTTCCAGAAAGAAGAGAAAAAAAAAAAGAACTATGATAACAAAGAAATAATGGGTGCATGGATAAGCTTTGGATAAATTTTAATTTTTACGCTTCAAAATCCGTCCAATATCACTTTCAAAAAACCCCCAAAGAGTAACCAAATTCATTTCAAGTTGAGAGAGATTTCACCAGTATAAGAAGAAGCAAGAAGGGGACGCTTCTCCTTACTAAGGGCCACTGGATAAGAACAAAACTCAATTTTTTATTTATTATTTTTTTTTACCGTTTTGCTCTTAGTTTTTCAACAGTTTTTCTTTTTCTTTTTTTTTTTTAAATCAAATTCAAACCCCCAGGCCCCAGTCCCCCCATAAACCAACTTTCTCTTCCCTTATTTCTATATAAACAACTTTGCTTCTCGTTTGTTCCGCTCATATCTCATTTGCCTTCGGTAAACAACACTTACGTTTTGCTTCCCTTCTCCTTTTTTGGTTTTCTGATCTTTTCTCTTTCTTTGTTTCTGATCTTCCAAAAGCTTGGATTAAGGTTGACAATGGATGTCCTGCATTTCTTGTTTGGTATTTTTGGTGGGTTAATTTCTTTTCTTTTGCTTGTTTGTATATTCTCTTTTCAGATTCTCTGTTTTCTTGAAAAGCTTTATAATTTAAAATTTTTCTGCTCTGTTTTCTCTTCGTTTACAGGAAATGCCACCGCTTTGTTCCTCTTCTTGTCTCCAACGTAAGCAACTGCTCTGCTCTTTCTTCTTACCTCTTTCCTTCTCTCTGGAAAATTTCATGAAGAAACAAAAAAAAGATTAATCTTTTCTATTGTTTTATAATTTCTTTCAAGGTTTTCAGTGTGAAAACTTCCAACTTTTTTATTTGTTTTTCATGATCAATGGAGGAAAGAAGTTTTTCATTCTTTCTTCTTTGTTTCTTACTCTTTGTCCCTGTGTAATATAGACATGCAACAAAGACTAAAACTCTGCCAGTTTTTGATTTTCAGAAATTTAGTTGAAACTGCAACTTTTATCTTCTTTTTTTTTTTCCAAAGAAAGGGTATTTTCTTAATGTAGTTGTCTGGAATTTGATTTAAGTGTTCTATTCCTCCCAATTTTTTTTGTCTGCTCTTTTCTTTAAAATGGTTATCAGTAACAATTTTCACTTCAACTTGTTTGTTCTTATCCTATACATTTTAAGAATGATGTTCAAGTTTTCAAGTTTCACCACTTCTTGATGTTTTCTTTAAATGGGTAATAAAAATAAAATACCATTCAAATTAAGGTTGATTATTATTATCACTAATAATTCTTTGTTTTTTTTTAAAAAAAAACATTTTTATTTATTGAAGGATTACATTTAGGAGGATCATTAGAAGCAAATCAACAGAGCAGTTCTCTGGAATACCCTATGTCATGACCTTGCTCAACTGTCTCCTCTCTGCTTGGTGAGCTTCAATTCATTCAACTTCATAATTACGTTTTTACCCTTTTAGTGTCCCTGGTTTAACCACTTATAAGATTTGGGTATTTTGATTGTTTTGATGAGGGTATTCCTGTCTTAGTGTTGAGTTTAATGGGTGTTCAAGGAGATTTCATTAGATAAATTATTCTAGATTATGTCAACTTTTTTCTACTTAATTTTCAAGGAGAGACAATAACAATGTTTAAACAACATTAGTGTGGACAACCAAACAGAACATTCTTCACCTTTGCCTGAAATATCTAGAAAAAGTTTTTAAGTCTTATCTGATATTTTTTGAGAAATTGGATTATATGACAGGTATGGGCTTCCTTTTGTATCTAAAAACAACCTGCTGGTTTCGACAATCAATGGGACAGGAGCAGCAATTGAGTCCATTTATGTGTTGATCTTCATTTTCTATGCACCAAAGAAGGAGAAGGCTAAAATCCTTGGCCTCTTCACTTGTGTCCTCACAGTGTTCTCTGCTGTGGCTCTCATTTCTCTCTTTGCTCTCCATGGTAATGCCAGAAAGCTCTTTTGCGGCCTTGCAGCTACCATTTTCTCCATCATCATGTATGCTTCACCTCTTTCGATCATGGTAATAAGAATTAACCTCCCAATAATTTTCTCCAAATTCCCAATTTGTTTTTTTTTTTTTTCACAAATTAATTAGTAAAACAAATTAACCCATATATTTTCTCATTCCAATTTGTTTATATGTATTTGCAGAGGCTGGTGATCAAAACTAAGAGTGTGGAGTTCATGCCATTTTTCTTGTCACTGTTTGTTTTCCTCTGCGGTACTTCATGGTTTGTTTATGGCCTCCTTGGTCGTGATGCTTTTGTTGCTGTAAGTTTTTTGCTCTAATTTTGTCAAAATTTAATTAATTAGAATAACATGCAATGCAAGACTAAAAATGTACAATTCTTCTGTCTGAATAATGCAGATTCCGAATGGGTTTGGGTGTGGGCTGGGGGCCATGCAGCTTATCCTTTACTTCATCTACCGAAACAACAAGGGCTCTGCATCTCAAGAAACAATGAAGCCAACTGCAAATAGGAATGCAAGTCTTGAGATGGGACCTGATTTTCAGAAACCCCATCAAGCAAATGGCAACAAAATTCCTCATGATGACCAAGTTTAATTGCTCACATCCTTCCTATGATAAAAGAAAATTAAAAAAAAAAAAAAATCACTTTTTGTTTCTTAATTTTCTTCTCTCTTTCCTCTAGTTTAAAAGCTAAGAGTAGATGATAAAAGGCCCAAAAAGAAAAAGGGATGAGTCCTATTTTCAGTGATGTATTTCTATGGCCATTTGGACTGTCAAAATTCACAAATTTCCTTGTAACGGACATGCAATGCAAGGCAACAAAAAATTTGGCAAGAAATATATATGAATTTGGGAGAGAGGGAGGAGCCCCTTTAATCTCTTTGACGTACACAAGTGCGTTAATGTTTTGTGCTCTCTGTGTAAAATGTTGTCGTTTCCTGGTCAAAAAAAAAAAAAAAAGAGTGGATAAAGACTACCATGTATGTTTGGAATTTGTTGGACGGTTGATGACTATCAAGTAGTCGGGGTCTTAGCAGGTTCAGGGGATCTCAAGAATCAATACTTGACAAAATGACACATTTGAATCGGTTTTTGGCAAATTGGTCATCACAAATATAGGAATCTTCTTCTTTTTCATTCTTGCAAATTACTGAATTTTAATTCTTGCAAGACTATCTGGATTGCTCCCCAGCAAGCTATTAGCTTATTCATTAGTAGTATTTCAATTTACACCTTGATCATGATATTGAAGGCAAAGAAGTTACATTAGGGTTTCGTTAGTAAAGACTTACATTTGTGGTGGAACAGAACAAGTTTGAGTCTTTACATACTCTATTGGTACACGTGATGTAATTGGAAAAATCTGCATGCAAAAATACAATAAATCAATCTGTAAATACTTAAAGAGGTCCACGGCTTGTCCTATTTTGGAGACAAAATAGCACATCATGCTTCTAAACTTTTATTATCTAAAATCTAACATATATAATACTTATCCATGGATTATTTTTCACTTTTCATGAACAGTGTTTCTTTTGGGCCCTCTTCTTTTCTTTAGGCATTTTCTCTTCTCTTTGGGTTTCTCTTTATCTAATCCAACATAATTTTTTTTCCCTTAAGCTTCTGTATTTATTTGAAGGAATTTTTGTTTACATTGTTTTTTTTTTTTAATTTTTTCTTTCTTCTATTCTTTGTTAACTCCGTCGGCCTGTTGAGCCATTTCCTGGTGATGTTCTCTGTTAATTTTTCCTTTATTATCATTATTTTGCTCAAATTTTGCCTGCGATTTCTATTCATCATGCTCATTGTTCTCTTTTTTTACGTTTCCCTGCTCTCAACTCTCCTAATTCTCTATGTTTGGGTCTTTGGTTCTCATAGCTCCATTGTTACCATTCATGATTCACCAGACATCTCACAGGTGATTTGCCCCTTTCTCTCTTGAATGTAAATTATTTTGTTGCTCTTTTCTTACTCATTCTCCCAATTTTCACCGACTTTTTTTTGTTCGCTATTTTAATTACACTTGACAATTTCTGACACGACATGTTTGTACAACACGGAACGATACGGGTTTTACCGTGTTTGTGCTTGGGCTTAACGTGTTTTGTGTTTAATCGTGTTAGCACGATTAAGGGAAAACGTATTTCGCGTCATAACCGTATAAAACACGGCTAAAACGATGTGTTACACAGATAACACGTTTAATTAGTCGTGCTATCCATGTTAACACGTTAACTGCTAAAACGATAACACGTGTAGTAAATGTTTATAACTTTATATGTTTGTTTAAAGTAAAATACCATTTTGACCTTTTGAAAAATAATAAAGAAATCATTAACATTGTGCAATTTTATAAATGTTTTAGGGAGATTTTTGGTAATTTTAACATGTTTAAATTATTCGTGTTAATACGTGTAACTTATGTTAGTCGAGTCGTGTCGTATTTTTGGTTACACGCTTAAAAAATCGTGTTTAATCATGTCGTGTCGTGTTGTGTACACGACTAATAAACAACTCTCGTAAATATTTTTGAGACCATGACACGATTAGTTATTCGTATCGTATTCGTGTTTGGCCATATACTCCTAAATTATACACGTCTATACGACAAGAAAATGACACGATTATACGCCAAGTCTAATTTTAATCATGTCGGTTTTTCTACCCTTAATTGGTTCGGCCATTTGGTCACTCGGCCTCAAGTGACGCTTTTGTGCTTATTTTCACATTTTCCTCTTTTCAGCTATGATTGTTTTCTCTATCTTTATTTTAACTATTTTCTCTTGGGTTTCTTTTCTTTTCTTTTCTTTTTCCTCTCGGTATCTCTGTTTTTTCTTCTTTTATCCTCCATTATTGTTACTTTGTTGTTTTCAATGATTATCGCTATTGTTAATCGTTTGAGTTATCATCATCTTTTTTTCTTTTTCTTTTTTTTTTTCATTTTTGTTTAAGTGTACTGTTGGTCTTCGCAGTGCTCTTCAATCTTCAATCAGATCTTTGATTGTTGCTTTTCAATTGGTTAGTTGATTGATCATGACTTTATTACTAATGGTGCACTAATATTCGGTCTCAAAAGTTGAATATATTGTTGTTTCTTAATTAATATATTTAAAAAGAAGCCCTGCTTACCTTACTCTTAGTTAAACCAAAAATCTTTCTTTTTAACCCTAGCCGCCTCACCTTCCCTTCCCCTCTCTTCTCTACAGTTCTCTAGTTTTTCTCACTTAGTTCTTTGGGGGAGGTTAATCTTTTATTTTGTTTTTTGTTTTTCTTTTGTTTTAAGAAAAAGTGAGTCTCATAGATCTGTTGATCTATTTGGGTTTTAAATCTCCAGATCTTTAGATCTTGGATGTTTGAGTCAGTTTAGTTTGTTTTGAATTTACAATAGATTGGGGATTTTTCACCCCCATATGGAGAAGGGTTTTCTTTCTGATCATTGGATCAATCAGGGAGCTTTTCGGATCACTCACCTTTGCGGCGTTGCTGAAAGCTTTTTGTTGAAATAATTACATAGAAGCAAAAACGAGGAGGTGTCACGCGTGCTAGAGATTCATGGGGAAGGTTCGAAACTCCAACTCATTCAGGGGATTCATATCATGATGGCACATCCAGATCAAGACGATGAGAAAAATCATGTTCAATCTATTGTAATTTATGTTATGATCAGTGTAATTTCATTTTTTATGATTTGTGCTCTTTTAAAAAAAAAAAACATAGGAGAGCACATAGATAAATCAAGTCAGTTTCTAAACTGAACTTCTATGTCTATCTATGAACAAAAAGAACATGTAGTATTTGCACTTCTCACACTCCAAACAGCCACTCACAAAGCAAAAGCAATAGTAAGCAGCAACAACAAGGCAAAAATCACCATTGAACTAATCTAAACCCCATGTACAAAAAGAACCAAGGTAGCAAGCATTGAAGAATTTATGTGATTTTGTCTTCACTTTTCAGTTTAACTTTTGTAAAAAAAAAAAAAAAAAATAGCAGCAGCAGCAGGCAGCAACATCATACAAAAGATCTAAAAAAACAGTTTATAAATCAGTGATCTCGTTAATATAAATGTAAGGAATTAAGTGTAATAATGAAACATTTAAACATATCTAAATGCAAGGATGTTCAACAACCTCAAGAATCAATTATAGGGTCTATCAAGACCTTCTTCAATTCTGTTAAGTGTTAAAAAAAAACATGTAAAGTGAAAGTTAAATCATCAAACAGTTTAGGAAAAAGTTAAAATAATTAGACAAGTAAATAAGATTACCTTGGGCGAGTTTATCAAACTCATATTGCTCCTCCATGTCAACAGTTGGGTTGAAGTCCAATGAGCCCCGCATTCAGTCTTTTCCACAAACGAGAGCCTGAACGTGCTTGGGATTGAGGCAACTTCTGTATACATCGAGGACACGACCAGCAGTGCTAAAAGTACTCTCAGAAGCGACACTAGAGACAGGCACAACTAAGATATCTTTTGCTATGCAAGAGTGGATTGGAAACCTTGGGCTAATCATCTTCCACCAAAGCAGTACATCAAAATCTCCACCTTTTTTTCCCCGATCCTCTTGCAAATAAATATCCAATTCAGTTTTGTTTTCCTCTTTCCCGGATTCCATTTCATGCTTCCAAATCATGTCCATATCACTATCATCATTATCTTGAAGGAGTAGATCAATAGAAGTAACTTCCTCCATAGCTTTGTCATTTCCAGACCCTTTTTTCAGAAGGACTCAACACTTTCCTATAATCTTCAAAGAGCTTATTTGTTGCTTCTAGCACTGTCTTCAATAAACTACTAGTTTCATCAGATATACATCCTCCTAATGCAAAATTCAACAAAGGAAAACTTCTTCCTAGGGTCAAGAATGTCAGCCACATAAATGACCATATTCATCTTGTCAATCTGCCCCCAAGACTTGTCGTATTTAGCCTTCATCCTTATTGCCATCATGCTCAACTCAGGTTTAGGGTGCTTTTCAGAATCCTTCAAAGCAATGTACACTTTGAACATTTCATCCAACAAACTACTAGCAGTGACAAAAGAAGTCCCCAACATTTTAAGTGTCAAAAAGTAAAACTTCTTAAAGAAAACAGATAAAGACCTAGTAGTCTCGAAATCAAAACTAGTAGGCACCCCGCAACCTCTCTAAGTTCTGATCTCTAATGAGGATCAACATCCTCAAAACCCTCAAATGCTTTTCATACTTCTCAGCTGCATGAAGCATCAAATAGGTGCTATTACACCTAATGCTAATATTAAGGCACAATTCTTTATCTGTCTTAACATTTTCATTAGTTGCACAATCTTAAACTTTTCCAATCTTGAATTTGAAGCCCTCATAAATTTTACAGCCTCTCTAATCTTCACAACATAACGATTAAACTCCTTTAGTTCATCCCCAACAATTAGATTTAAGATGTGTGCAACACATCTCATATGTAGAAACTTCCCACCCACAGGACAAGTCTTTTGTTTTAAATATTTCTTTTTCAAGTAGCCCACAACAATATCATTGGAGTTAACATTATCAACTGTTATAGTCATCACCTTATCTATGCCCCACTCTTTCAAACACTTCTTTTAAAGCTTTACCAATAAACTCCTCCTTAGGACTAGAGATTGGATATATAGAAGTTTATTATCCTTTTGTTCAATTTCCAATCATCGTCAATATAATGGCAAGTGACACACATATAACCAGATTTTTGAATTGATGTCCATGTGTCGGTTGTTAGGGAAACCCTACAACTTGAGGCCTTAATTTGCATCTTGAGTTGTCTTTTTCCTTCATCGTACAAACCAAAACAGTCCTTTGCTATGGTAGTCTTAGATGGCATAACAAATCTAGGACAAGCTGTTGCCATTTCATGCCTAAATGCTTTTGCCTCCACAAACCTAAAAGGCAACTCATCGACTATTATCTTTGTTGCAATAGCTTTCCTAATGGCCTTTTGACTAAATTTCCAACTTCCCAAACTCCCATCTCTTTCAACATTGAAGACTAACTTTGTTTGGGAACTATCATGCTCAATTTTAGCAGCTAATAGAGGGGAACTGGGACATGAGCCCTCAAGATGGTTCTTCATAGAACTAGTGCCATTCGTTTTAGTTTGAGCACTAAATTCCTTTGGGCAATAATTACACCTAGCCATCGACTTCCCATCAGCCCCATCAAATTTAGTAACATGATTGGATAGAAGTTTATTATCCTTTTGTTCAATTTCCAGTCGTCATCAATATAATGGCAAGTGACACACATATAACCATATTTTTGAATTGATGTCCATGTGTTCGGTTGTTAGGGAAACCCTACAACTAGAGGCCTTAATTTGCATCTTGAGTTGTCTTTTTCCTTCATCGTACAAACCAAAACAGTCCTTTGCTATGGTAGTCTTAGATGGCATAACAAATCTAGGACAAGCTGTTGCCATTTCATGCCTAAATGCTTTTGCCTCCACAAACCTAAAAGGCAACTCATCGACTATTATCATTGTTGCAACAGCTTTCCTAATGGCTTTTTGACTAAATTTCCAACTTCCCAAACTCCCATCTCCTTCAACATTGAAGACTAACTTAGTTTGGGAACTATCATGCTCAATTTAGATCATCAGGTGCAAAAGAGTCTAAAATTTCAGATTCAGGCATCCTACAAAACATGTTCCCCAAATGAATTTAATATACAGAAACAGAAATAGACAGAAATATAGGGCATTATTTAATACAAAAACTAATCATCAACAACATGTAAACAAAAACAGAACATGCTAAACTATCTATTAATCAAGTAATCAACATGCAAAGATTATATTATGAATATAGAGTGCTCATATATTAAGAATTGTAGAATATAAAGAGTATATAAATTTCATAATTGCAAAGAGTATACTAGTTTCAGAATTGCATAATAAAAGGGTCAATTGCTGAATTTAGAGAGTATACAAATTTCAGAATTGCAAAGAGTATACAAATTTCAAAATTGCAGAATAAGTAATATATTTGAAACAAACACTATC
Source organism: Corchorus capsularis (assembly GCA_001974805.1). Taxonomy (NCBI): domain Eukaryota; kingdom Viridiplantae; phylum Streptophyta; class Magnoliopsida; order Malvales; family Malvaceae; genus Corchorus; species Corchorus capsularis. Next base: position 78,619 of record AWWV01016090.1, on the reverse strand, counting down.
TTTAATCAAAAAGAAATATGGTTGGTCATATATTAACTAACTAGTCTATCCAACTAAGTCAATCCAACCGAACACATAAAACCATCAGAACTGAAAACAAATGAAGTCCACATCAAAGGCCATAATAGGGTCAATTCTTTACCATATATATGTTTATAATTTCACATAGGCAGTAGCAAAACCATCAGATTGGACCTATAGCTACTCTTCTTCCATAAAGTACTAAAGCTCAAAGGTTCGAAATACAGCTCAAGATAAACCATGGCACAATTTATGGTAAAAGCTCATCCAAATTACATCAAGAAGCAACATAGCATAAAAAACACAAAAAATTAAGGAATGATATATTGAGACAACAAAGCTCACCATTCTATGGCATAATATATAAAGTGAAATGAAAAAAATTACTAATCAGAAAGTAGAAATAACCTGATACTTTAACTCTTCAAGTTCAGGGGCAACATACTTAAATTTCAAGGGGAAAGAGCACTGTAAACTGAAATTGAAAAAGAATTTCAGATTACTCAAATAGTCAAACTGAAACACAAAACGAAAACTAAAAGTGAAATTGAAAACTAAGTCAAATTAGAAGAAGGAACTGACCTTGCTAATCTAACCAAAATGAAATCACTTAATTCCCAATTTGAACACAACCGAAACCTAGCAGACCAGAAAGGCAAAAACTTTGAATTTTTAACATTAACCTAAAACAAAATAAGCAGGGAATAGAAATTAACAACAGAGGATTATTATATCATCAATAAAACAATAATAATAGGTTCAAAATGGGAAGGAATTGCTCACCTTTGCTCTTTTTAGGGTTTAATTGTAATGGTTTCAAATTGGGAATTTGGATTTCCTCAATTTCAATCCATGAATTGCAGACAAAAAGATGAGTTAAATAACTAAAAAGTGGAAGCTAAACAAAAAAAAAAATTGGAAATGCATGTGAGTAGGCGTTGGAAAGAGGACTCTGAGATCTACAACTTTGCTTTGAAGCCCGAAGCCCGGTTCTGCCATCTTCAAGTCCGAAATTGCTGTCGAAGTCTCTGCACGATTCCAAAATTTTCCAGAATCCGATTTTTACTCTAATTTCGGTTCTAGGAAAACTTTTAAACCAACTTGGACACTAAGTTTGAGTCTAAACCGTCCTAGAGTCCTATCATAAGTATAATTGGAGTCTTTAGGTTATTTTCCACTATAACTAGCCTCCCTAGATCTAGGGTTTGATGTATTCATCATTACAAAATATTGTAGAATTGTTTTGAAGACTTGGAGGAGCCTAGGAGCCGCCAACCTCTCCCCTCTTTTTCTTCATCCATAGATAAATTTTCTTCATCTTTTCTTTGAATGCTCACTCAATTCATGAGTGAGTAATTCTTTTCTTTTCTCCAATGTAGAATTTAATTGATCTCTTGACTTATATCATGGTGAGATTTTGTGCTTATATATGAAAATTGTTTTGGGTATTTCTTAATTTTCTGTTTGAATCCTATGTTACTTGTTTTGATGGATTGGAGTCGACATTATCTTGATAAATTAAGTTAACGTTAGCTAAATTGAGTCCAGAACTAATACTTCAGATTTAATTGTTTGTAGCAATTGGAGGAGAACTAATAGTTCCTTTTAAGAGACTTAAGAATCAATGGGTAAATTATTGCTTATTGTGCATGTTCATAAATTGGTAAAAGTACAAAATTGGTCCCTCAAGTGGAGCGACCATAGAATTTTGGTCCCTTAAGTGAAAAAATATGTAATTTGGTCCCTCAAGTGGAGATAACCGAGCAATCAAGTCCTTTTCGTTAATGTCCGTTTAACACTCCGTTAAATCGTCTGACGTGGCAGTGACGCCGTCAACTCCGCTGACGTGTCATCTGCCATATCATTTTTTCAGAATAAAAAATTCAAAAAAAGAATTTCTAATTTTTGTTAAATAAAAAACTTTAATTTTTCTTTTTAAAAAAGGAAAATAAACTTTTCTTTTTCCCTTTTCAGCTTTTCTCTTTCTTCTCTCTGCCCTTTTCCCTTCTCCTCTCCGTGGCTTCATTTTGCAGATCTGGGTCCGTCGACTCGTGCAAATCAGCCACCGCCACTCTCTTCTGTCGAGCTGACTCTGCCTTTCTCCGCTCCAACTGTGACTCCAAAGTCCATGCCGCCAACAAGCTTGCCTCGTGTCATGCTCGGGTTTAAGTGTGCTAAGTGTGCGAGCAAGCGCCAGCTCATGTCATCTGCAAGGCCGATGGAGCGACTCGACCTGCGACCATGACATCCACTCTGCCAACCCTCTCGCTTGCCGCCACGAGCGCGTCCCTGTAACCTTGTTCTACAAGATTGCTTTTCTTGTTGAATTTTAGATTTAAGTAGTATTTTGTTTTTGGTAATTGCCATTGGTTGTTGCTCAGATCTTGTACCAAAGTAATTCTTTTGGTAAAGCTTGAATTTAAAGTTTGCCTTATTTTCAATAGATTTAAGGTTTTATGACGGTGTTTACAGGGGATGGTTATCGTGTTAGTGACTTTGGAAATGTGGGAACTTTTTAGGGTAATCGTATTGCACATTGAGACCTCAATTTCCTGAAGTATAAATGAAAATATGGTCTTTTGTAAAGAAAAAGGAAAAGTATCTTCCCTTCATGTGTTGGCCGGTTGAAAATGACAGTCAGAAGATGAGCTATAAGAGAAATTCCCGCTGCTGGCAATAAGCTAATGGATGACGCCTAAAGAATTGGTTTTATCTTTACCGGTGTGGGGACTCTGATCGGAACAAGCATCTGTAGAAGCTTTTGTTCTGAAAAGCTAAGAACTTCCTCTTCGCCTTAAATAATTAACTATTGCTTTTCTTTCCATTGCCTGATGATTCAACTCAAGCAAGAACAGCTTGAAGAAGAATAATTTATTCAATAGATGAAGTGAGTAGTATTTAATCTTCTTCTATGTCTTCATTTTGTATTGATTGTTGGGAAAAGCAGTATAGTAGGGGTAGACTTTTAGAGGATTTATTTATGATTTGGTGATAGTCTTATAAGTCGTCAAATATGAACAGAAATATGAATGGAATAGAGAGAATTTCAGCCCCTCTATTTCACTATGCCGAATCGGAAATTCTAATCTGTTAATTGGGTATGATGTTTTGACAGGCTTCCCTACATCGTTGGGGGGCAGATTTTCAAGCAGTGTAAAAAAAAAAAAGCGCTTGGACACCCATGTTTGCGCAGATCTGAATTTCTATTTTTCTGTTTGCCTTATTTTAAAGTTTGCCCAGATATGAATTTCTATTTTTCTGTTTCCTTTTCTCATTCACTTATGGCAAACCCATTTGCTTCCGTGTTGAAGGGTTAATGAATCTTTGAAGGAAAAAATCATGACAGTCTGTTGTAAAAAAAACAAAGGAAGGAAAAATGCACTCTGGTCTTTGGTTTTGAAAGGGGAAAGAAAAGAGTTTGGGATAGGTGTTTATTGTTTAATCTATTTTTTGGAGGAAAATATGGAATATCACTGTTTTTAAGATGGTGGCTCAACTTTTTGCTTCTTTTTTTAAAAAATATATATATATATTTCTATTTTTTCGGATTTTTTTAAATCCTTTATTTTTTTTCAAATTTTTGATTTTTTTATTCTTTAAAACGTGGTGGGTCCACTTTAATTTTCTTTCCATTTTCTTTTTTAAATTTTTTATTCCATAAAATGATGTGGCAGTGGACATGTGACGTTGCAAATGACACGTCAGGAGAGTTGACGGCGTCACTGCCACGTCGGACGATTTAATTGAATATTGGATGGACACTAACGTAAAGGACTTGATTGCTCGGTTATCTCCACTTGAGGGACTAAATTACATATTTTCTCACTTGAGGGACCAAAATGCTATGGTCACTCCACTTGAGGGACCAATTTTGTACTTTTACCTCATAAATTACTAGTTTTTAATGCTTTGTTCTTAACAAATCTCTAAGCCCTCATAAGGAAATTGATTGTTATGAATAAAAGGGATAAATTAAGCTGGAAAAGAGACCTTTTATCTAATTTGGTAATTTCGGATTTAATTCCAAACAAGCTATCCAATGTTTTCATAATTCTTAGATATCAATGATCCATGTTATTCTTGTCAAGAGTGATATTAATTCTATGTTGGAGGGTTTTCTCAATTTACTTATTCAATGCTTTCTGATTATTGTTTCCTTTAATTTTCTTAATTGCTTTCTTAATTTTGTTTAATTATTCTGTTTGCTTTGTTTTAATTAGTACTTTCTATCTTACTCCCAAAACCTTCTTTCTTTAATTGTTTTTAAGCTAATTAATTAGAAAAAGAAGAATATCCTATCTCTCTGTGGATTCGACCGCTACTTGCCCTAGCTATTTTTAGTTAGTAATTGTTGGGATTATTTTTATGATTTGCTGATGACCGATTAGTTTGACAAATTTGTTAGTTTCTTTCTTTGACCCTAGGCAGGGGATCTACACTTGGGACTCCACGTCATATATTTGGCGTTATTTGAATACTCCACTTTAAATAGTCCCATCCTCTGTAGACATGGCAGCTAGGTTTGTCCGCATCAGTAGGGCAGTGCAAGTCCATTACTTTTAATGCTTTTCGATTTTGAAATGTTGTGTATGGATGTGATCCCAGGTATATGTGATTGAGTATAATTAGCTGTAGTAATGATTCATTGACGTTTAGGGAAATGTGGCTCTTGATGTTGCACGTATCCTTTTATGAACAACATCTGAATTGGCAATGACTGAAATTGCAAGTCATGCTTTGACTGCTTTGGAGCAAAGCTCAATAAGGTTTGAACATTTTGTCCTTGAAATAGTTGCATGAATATGTTAGCCATTTATCACATTTTTATGTTTAATGAACTTAATATTATTACAGGAAGGTATATTTGGTTGGAAGACATGGACCAGTCCAAGCAGCTTGTACTGTAAAAGAGCTCCGCAAAGTTCTTGGTAACCCCCTACTCTTCTTAATCACGATGTCATAAGTGTTTATCTAAGGGTATGGGTGCTTGACCTGATGCTAATGCTGAACTAAATCTTAATCCGCTGTGTAATTTCAATTGGCAAATTGATAGTTCCATTTTAAATTGATGGTGTTTAGCCTTTTTGCATGGAGACTAAGGAATATATGTGTATCTGAATTTCAGGTGGACATCAAATGCTTCAATTGTAGCTTAATGTGATAGTTGCATTTTGCTGTGTCTCTATGCTTATTATTGACACCCATTTTAGGTAGTCTTTGATCAATCATATCATTACTTCTAATCATTGGTCAGATGACTTATTGTTATATTCCATCCTCGGTCTATGGATTATGAAAACTTTCAAAAAACTTGTGTTAACATAGTACAAAACTATTTTATGTCTTTAAATTTAGAGAAGCTTTCAACCATTTTTTGCAGGTATTAAAGATTTATATATTCACATTGTGATAACTCATTATTTAGCATTCATTTTTTTAGGCTATTTGGCTAGGTTTTGATAGCTAATTATGGTTATTTTGCCTTAAATATCTCATCTTTATTGATTTCATGGTTTTGCAGGAAGAATATCTTAAAGATGAATAATTGGAGCTTATTTGGACACATTTGGAGACAAGCCCAATTAAGAGAGATTTGGCCCATTGGTGAAGGCCATTTCTGAAGCCTTCAAGCCCATTATCAACATATGGAAGCCTTCAACCTTAGCTCAAGCCCAAAGGAATATTCTTGAAGACCAAACATTTATTTATGGCAACATTTTGCACTTAATGGCGAGAGTTGAGTTAATTGGTGATTCACACTAATTAAGGCACAATTATGGAAATAAGACATGATCATCAATGCTGATTGATTTTGCCCGATAAATGAAGATTTGCCTTGGTGGACGAGTTTACATGGAAAAGAAGTCAAAAGAATCTTAAAAGATGATTATACCCTTCATCCAACGGACAAGATCATGTTAGTTAGGGGTAGTGTTTGTAATTAGGTTTTCTTATAAATAGCTATACTTTCATAGCTAGGAGAGAGCTAATTGAGGAGAGACGATCGAGGATCGTGTAGGATTAATAGGTTAGGTTACAAATATGTCATAATTCACTCCCATGAGTGAGTAGTTCCTAAATACTTCTCCTTTATCTTTGAACTATATGTTGTTACGAATTTGTCTTTCACCTATGGTGAGATCTCATGTTTTAATGCATTTCTTTTATCAATGATTATTTATTCGCATTTGTTTAGTGTTAGTTTGTAATATGCTTGATATTAAGAGTGACAACTTCGTGCATATGATAAGTTGGCCTAAGCATATGTGGTAAATAATTGATTGCTTCTTTGTGTTGATTTGTTTAAGTCGTGTAAGTTGGATAAGTCATATTCGTAGATTTGCATGATTAAATGAATTAATACTTAGAGCAACCCTTATAATGTTATTGAACTAACCCTGAGATTATTTAAGAGATGATTATGTTTTACATGTTAGGGAGTCGACACTTAATGAGTAGATTATAATTGTCATGGCTAGGTTAAGACATGAGCGAAAACCGATGTTCTAATTCAAGTGGCAAGATTAAATACTTTAGGCGCGGAAGTAGCAAAGTATTTAGTTGGGCGTGGTTTGATTATAACTCTTCGTAGCGGAAGCCGAGAAGTTAGTTTGCTTGGTATATCTATCGGTCTTAATGCTTTGTTTCTTTATTAGTATCAAAACATCATTGCACTATTACTAAATGATAGGGATAGTCAAAGGCCGAAAGCACCAACTAGCGTACACAAGAGATAGATAGGTAGGAAGAGGGATTCCTACCTGGCCAAGGACTTATAAGTTTGATTGATCCATGAACCATGGTAATTGATTAATCATACATAGTGTGGAAAAGAGAAAGAAAGAAGTATTGCTTTTTATTATTGCTTTCATTATTCTTAATTGCTATCTTATCAACTGCCCATAATTTTGGTACGTTTAACCTCTTTGTTGAAAGTGTCTGACAGTTTTACTTATATCAGCATCCTTCTCTATGGGATTTGACCTGTACTCATCCTATCTACCTGTTAGGAAGCTGTAAGCAGTATTTTATTTTGCGGTTGCTTGACGACAATGATCACATTGAGGAAGCTGAATTGAAGTTAACCCCAGCAGATGAGGTATATTTCACTTTCAATTGGTTGCTCATTTTCAAAATAATGTTCATGACTTGAAGCTGATTTTGCTTTCTTGTGGTGGTAGTTAGTATCGTTAGTAATTTCTTGTGGTGTCAGAGGAGAGCGGTAATAGTTGTTTGGTTAAGCAATGAAAGTTATACTTTTCATGTCATGAAAACCCTTCTGATCATATCCTTGTTCCAACATTGAGTTATTCATGCCAACGAAGGTTAGCTGAGTTGGTAGCTCGAATGTTTCATTTAAAGACATGCCTAGGTTTGACTCTATCCAGAAATATGTGAGTCTATTTTAAGCCCTTAAAAGAGGCATGTGGTGATGCGCCAAGGGCTTATCATGGTCTTGAAGAGCATAATGGAGCCAATGGTGATCATGGAGAGGAGTTGCATATGCGGCAAAGACCTTTGGACAAGCTTGAAGAAGAGCTAGGATGCGCACAAGTTGATTTGAGCAATGAGGGTTGCGCACAAGAGGAATCAAGCACCAAGGAGTTGCATAAGATGCCATTTGATCCTTTGAAGATGCCTTTAGGTCCGATGACTAGAGCAAGAGCTAAGAGATTCAAGGAAGCATTAACAAGCTTTGTTCGAACTCATCTTGAAGGCTTGAAGACCATTGAAGATCAATTGGAGAGCATTGAAGTCATTGGAAGCAAGAATATTCCCATCGATTCCAAGTTATGTACCTTACTTGAAATCGATGATCATTAGGCTTATCATTGTGTAATTCGGCCAATTGGGCCTTTATTCTATCTTAGATTAGCTATTTAATTAGTCTAGAAGATATTGGGTTGGGCCTTGTTTGACTAAGTCCAATCCTTGCTTAATTATGTTATGTTATTTATTTTTCCTAGTAGGACAAGGATTAGGCAATTTCCTTGATCCTTCCTTTATGTTTATGCCGCCCTTAAGGCTTTAGGATTAGGGTTAGGGGCGTCCCCTACTACTATATAAAGGGACCATCCCCCTCTTGTAAACATAAGTTGAGTTGATTAATAAAGTTGAGGATTATTTTCCTAAATTGATTATCTTAGCTTCATTGTTCTAGTTTGAGCAAACTTAGGGTTCTTCAATCTTGTAGATTCCTAGCAAACAATTAGGTTGTTGTTGCTTAATTGTTTGTGAATCTTGTGATCTTAAGAGTTCAATTGCAGGTCTAATTGTATATTTAGGGTGACGAACGAAGGGATTAAGCTTTGTGAAGATTGTTCAATCGATTAATCAAGGAGTAGGGGAACTTAAAGTCGACTTTGGTGGTTATTCAAAGGGTAGATTTGAATCTAACACAACTAGATTCGTATCAATTGGTAATCAGAGCATAGGTTGTCATCTTCAATCGGTAAATCTATCATTCTTTTCATCATTCATCAAGTTTTCGTCCATCAAAATTCACCCACACTCTTCTTGCACCACCTTCTTGAAAAAATTCAAAAATTCAGAAACTTTGAAAAATCATAGTGGAGATTCATCTTAACTCCGTTTGCTTTGAAATTTCAGATTTGAGGTCCTTATAACTAGTAGTTATATCGAAAAATATCAAAAAAAATATAAAAAAATTTTTTGACCAAAAACTTGTGATTTTTGTTCTGGATTCGTTTGAGCTCGGAAAGCTGTGAAATTTGAGCTTTAGACTTCTTTTAGTGTGATCTTTCTGGGAAAAATATTGAAAAAATCAAAAAAATTTGTGGTGTTATCGATTTTTTTTTACAGAAAATAGGGTTTTGAGTTTGAGAATTTTGGGATTAGGGTTTATTGTGTGCAATTGATTCAATTTGTTGCAATTAACCCTAATTGATTGTGTGATTGAGATCCTTGGGTTGCTTTTGCTGTGAATTGAGATTTAATTTGAAGAATTTCAGGTTTGAAACCCTATTGGAGACAAGTGGTACAAAATTGGATCAAGTGGTACTAGGGTTTTTACTAATCGAATTGATTGTTTGAATTGTGCTTGAATTGAGTTTTGTGCAGCAAGTTTGGAGAAGGAATTCGACATACAAGGCCTGCATAAGTGGTTTGTTCCTCAAGTAGGTCACGATAAGAAAGGAGTTCTCTAGGAGTTGCTCTTATTAGGCCTATTGAAGCTAGTAAAAGGCATAATCTTATGAGTTCATCAAGAGAGTAGTGGACCGCCAATCCATAGGAATTGAGTGCAAATACGAGAGCACAATCAAGGTATACACACACGCACTTGTGAGGATTTTTACTACTAATCTTTGTTCTTTTTGTAGGAACTATGGGAGATAGACAAGAAGAACCAAATCAAGAAGTAAACACGGCTGCCATGTTACAACAAATACTCCAACAACTTGGCACCATGAGTACTAAATTGGAAAATCTAGAAGCTAGAAATCAACAAGCTCAACCACCTCAACAAGGAGCTAATGTCGCACACAACATTGACAGAGTTCAACCTCCACCACCGAGGCAAATTGCTAGAATCGATCCTATGGAGAGATTGAGGCGACAAGAGCTTGGAGGTCAAGCTTATAATGAGAATTTGCGGCCTAGAAGAGGTGAACCAAGAGATGAGCCTAAAGACAACATCAAGTACAAAATCCCTAAATTCAATGGGAGAGGGTCACCATCCGATTACTTAGAGTGGGAATCAAAATTGGACATGTACTTTGATTACCATCCTCATGCCGAATCCAAGAAAGTTCAAATTGCTACTCTTGAGTTTATGGAGGATGCTTTGAATTGGTGGAATCAATTAGTGCAATCAAGGAGAAGAAATTTGGAAGCACCTATTGGAACTTGGTTGGAATTAAAGAGTCTTATGAGAAAGAGATTTGTTCCAAGCTTCTATACTACTTCTCTTTACCAAAGCTTGCAATCTTTGAGGCAAGGAACAAGGAGTGTTGATGAGTACTACTCTGAGATGATGTTGTTGATGTCTAGGGCCGATGTTGATGAAGCTCCACAAGCTACAATGGCTAGGTTTATGGCGGGGTTGAATAGAGAAATTCATGACATTGTGGAATGCAACAACACTATGATGTTGAGGAAAAATTTCAACATGCCTTGAAGGCCGATGGTCAACTGAAAAGGAATAGTGCTAAGAAGAGTTTTGCATCATCATCTAGCTCATGGAAAACTCCAATCAAGAAAGATGAGAAATCATCCAACAAAGAGAAGGAGTTGGCGCAAAAGGGAGAAAGCCCTAAATCCGATTCTAAGTCATCATCGAGTTCAGCTTCTAAGAATCATGTTAAGTGTTTTAAGTGTCAAGGATATGGTCATTATGCTAAGGATTGTGTTGATAAGAAGGTTATGTACACTAATGACTATGGAGAAATTGTGAGTGAAGAGAAAAATTTACCCTAGGATCTAGTGGTGATGGAGATGATGAAAGGGGATTATCGCATGATGATGATGGTAACACACCAGCACTCTTGAACTTAGTTGCAAGAAGAACTTTAAGTGTCTATGTTAAAGGAGATGTGCACAATCAAAGGGAGAATTTGTTTCATACTAGGATGTATGCGAATGGGAAACCTAGTAGTGTGATCATTGATGAAGGAAGTTGTACAAACATAGCTAGTGTGTACTTAGTGAAGGAGTTAGCGTTACCTACCACCAAACACCCTAAACCCTATAGTTTATGATGGTTCAATGATAGAGGGGAGATTAAGGTTAATAAACAAGTTTTAGTTTCTCTTTCTTTGGGCAGGTACAATGATGAGGTGCTATGTGATGTGCTACCAATGCAAGCATGCCATGTCTTACTTGGTCGACCATGGCAATATGACAACAAGGTTCATTATGATGGTGAGACAAATAAGTATTCCTTTATGTGTGGTAAGCGTCCTATTACTTTGATTCCTTTATCACCTCAAGAAGCTTTAAAAGATCAAATAAAAGTGAGGGATGAGTTTGCTAAGATGGAATCCGATTATAAGGCTAAAGAAAAGGCTAAACATGCTAATTTGAATGTGAATTGCGTTGAAGGCAAATCTGATTTGGTTGATAAGCATGCTAGTTCTAAGAAAGTTGTTAAGGAGTGTATGTTAGCTACTAAAAGTGAGATTAAAGAAGCTTTGAATGATAATTCTGTTTTGATCTTGCTTTTGCTTAAAAATACACTTGTTCCTACTAACGACTTGGAAAGAGAGCTTGCAAGCAACATTGTTTCTCTTTTGAGTGATTATGTAGATGTGTTTCCTAAGGAGATTCCTAGTGGTTTACCACCAATTAGGGGGATTGAACATCAAATTGACTTCATCCCTGGAGCGCAAATACCAAATAAGCCAGCTTATAGGACAAATCCTGAAGAAACAAAGGAGTTGGAGAAAAAAGTAGGAGAGATACTACAAAAGGGTTTTGTGCGTGAAAGCCTTCCACCATGTGCAGTTCCAGTTTTGCTTGTTCCTAAGAAGGATGGAACTTGGAGAATGTGTGTTGATTGTAGGGCAATAAACAACATTACGGTAAAGTATCGTCACCCTATTCCTAAATTAGATGATATGCTTGATGAATTGCATGGTGCTTGTTTATTTTCAAAGATTGATTTAAAGAGTAGCTATCATCAAATTCGCATGAAAGAAGGTGATGAATGGAAAACTGCCTTTAAAACTAAGCTAGGGTTGTATGAATGGTTAGTTATGCCTTTTGGATTGACTAATGCAACTAGTACATTCATGAGGTTAATGAGTCATGTTTTGAGAGCTTATATTGGCAAGTTTGTTGTTGTTTATTTTGATGATATACTTGTGTATAGCCGAAACCTCGATGAGGATGTTAGGCATCTAAGATGTTTGTTAGATGTACTTAGGGTTGAGAAGTTGTATGCAAACCTTAAGAAGTGCACCTTTTGCACAAACAAGCTTGTTTTTCTTGGTTTTGTGGTGTCATCGCAAGGTATAGAAGTTGATGAGGAGAAGATCAAAGCAAGCAAAGATCGGCCAACCCCCACCAACGTTGGTTAAGTGAGATCTTTTCATGGACTAGCCGGATTCTATAGGTAGTTTGTTAAGGACTTTAGCACCTTAGCCGCATCTATTACTAGTGTGATGAAGAAGAATGCACCATTCAAGTGGGGAAAAGAAGAACAAGAAGCATTTGAGACCTTGAAGGAAAAACTAACTAATGCTCCTTTGTTTGTTTTGCCTAACTTTAACAATACTTTTGAGATTGAATGTGATGCATCAAGGATTGGAATTGGAGTTGTTTTAATGCAAGGTGGGAAGCCCGTGGCTTACTTTAGTGAGAAATTGAATGGGGCTGCATTGAATTATCCAACCTATGATAAAGAGTTTTATGCTCTTGTGAGGGCATTGCAAACTTAGCAACACTATCTATGGCCTAAGGAATTTGTGATTCATATGGATCATGAAAGCTTGAAGTATTTAAGAGGCCAACAAAAGTTGAACAAACGACATGCTAAGTGGAGTGAGTTCATTGAGTCTTTTCCTTATGTTGTGCGATACAAACAAGGTAAGGAGAATGTTGTAGCCGATGCTTTATCAAGGAGGTATGTCTTACTTTCCATGCTTGATTCTAAGTTTATTGGTTTTGAATTTATTAAGGAATTGTATGCTAGTGATGTTTTCTTTAGTTAAATCTTTAAAGCATGTGAAAATTCTGGATTTGGAAAGTATTATAAGCATGATGGATTTTTGTTTAAAGAATCTAGATTGTGTGTACCTTCTTGCTCTTTGCGTTATGTTCTTGTGAGGGAATCGCATGAAAGGGGTTTAATGGGTCACTTTGGAGTTGATAGAACTTATGAGATATTGCATGAACACTTCTTTTGGCCTAAGATGCGATATGATGTAGGAAAGCATGTTTCTAGTTGCATTGTTTGTTTGCAAGCGAAATCTACATCTAAACCTCATGGATTGTATACTACTTTGCCTATTCCTCATGAACCATGGACTCATATTAGCATGGATTTTGTGTTAGGATTATCTCGTTCTAGGAGAGGTAAAGATTCTATCTTTGTGGTTGTTGATAGGTTTTCTAAGATGGCACACTTCATTGCATGCACTAAAACGGATGATGCCATTAATGTAGCTAATTTGTTCTTTAAGGAAATTGTTAGACTACATGGAATGCCTAGGATGATTGTGAGTGATAGAAATGCTAAGTTCTTAAGTCACTTTTGGAGAACTTTATGGGCTAAGTTAAGTACTAAGTTGTTATTTTCAACTACTTGTCATCCTCAAACCGATGACCAAACTGAAGTAGTTAATAGGACTTTGTCAACCTTACTTAGGGCTTTAATTAAGAAGAACTTAAGAACTTGGGAGGATTGTCTACCTCATGTTGAATTTGCATACAATAGAAGCATACATAGCACTACTGGACATTCCCTTTTGAAATTGTGTATGGTTTTAATCCTTTAACCCCATTGGATTTGTTGAGTTTACCTTTGAGTGTGCAAGTCGACATGGATGGACAAAGGAAGGCCGATTTTGTTAGGGAACTTCATGCTAAGGTTAGGGTTCAAATTGAGAAGAAAACACAACACTACATGAAGAATGCTAACAAAGGGCGGAAGGAGATCATCTTTGAACCTGGTGATTGGGTTTGGTTGCATCTAAGGAAGGAGAGGTTCCCTGAATAGAGAAAGTCTAAGCTCTTACTTCGTGGAGATGGTCTATTCCAAGTCTTGGAGAGGATCAACAACGCATACAAGCTAGATATTCCTAGTGAATATGGCAATGTAAGTGCTACTTTTAATGTTTCAGACTTATCCTTGTTTGATAGTGATGCAGATTTAAGGACAAATCCATTTCAAGGGAGAGGGGATGATGCACCAAGGGCTTATCATGGTCTTGAAGAGCACAATGGATCCAATGATTATCATGGAGAGGAGTTGCATATGCGGCAAAGACCTTTGGACAAGCTTGAAGAAGAGCTAGGATGCGCACAAGTTGATTTGAGCAAGGAGGGATGCCCACAAGAGGAATCAAGCACTAAGGAGTTGCATAAGATGCCATTTGATCCTTTAAAGGTGCATTTAGGTCCGATGACTAGAGCAAGAGCTAAGAGATTCAAGGAAGCATTAACAAGTTTTGTTCGAACTCATCTTGAAGGCTTGAAGACCATTGAAGATCAATTGGAGAGCATTGAAGTCATTGGAAGCAAGAATATTCCCATCGATTCCAAGTTATGCACCTTACTTGAAATTGATGATCATTAGGCTTATCATTGTGTAATTCGGCCAATTGGGCCTTTATTCTATCTTAGAATAGGTATTTAATTAGTCTAGAAGACATTGGGTTGGGCCTTGTTTGACTAAGTCCAATCCTTGCTTAATTATTTTATGTTATTTATTTTTCCTAGTAGGACAAGGATTAGGCAATTTCCTTGATCCTTCCTTTATGTTTATGCTGCCCTTAAGGCTTTACGATTAGGGTGAGGGGCGTCCCCTACTACTATATAAAGGGACCATCCCCCTCTTGTAAACATAAGTTGAGTTGATTAATAAACTTGAGGATTATTTTCCCAAATTGATTATGTTAGCTTCATTGTTCTAGTTTGCTTTGTTTGGCCTTAATTTTATCTTAGATTAGCTTAGTATTATGTTTAGATGACATTGAATTGGAACTTGTTTGAGTATGTCCAATCCTTGCTTAATTATGTTATGTTATTTACTTTTCCTAGTTGGACAAGGATTAGGCTCTTTCCTTGTTCTTTCCTTTATGTTTAAACCGCCCAAACGCTTTTAGGATTAGGTCAATTTCGTTCTCCCTATGCCTATATAAGGGGAACAATATCTCTTGTAAACACAAGTCAAGTTATCAATAAGAATTGAGGTTTATTCACCCATATCGATTATTTGGCTTCTTTGTTCTAGTTTGAGCATACTTTAGGGTTCTTCAATCTTGTAGAGTCCTAACAAACAATTAGGTTGTGATTGCTTAATTGTTTGTGAATCTTGTGATCTTAGGAGTTCAATTGCAGGTCTAATTGAAGTTCTAAGGCCGACCAACGAAGAGAGATTGCTTTGTGAAGGTTGTCGACATACTTGTCTAGAGGTTGAAGAAGTTCAAGTTGATTCTTGGCGGGTCTCAATGATAGATTTGAATCTAAAACCACTAGATTCGTATCAATTGGTAATCAGAGCATAGGTTGTCATCTTCAATCGGTAAATATATCCTCCTATTCATCATTCATCAAGTTTTTCATCCATCTCATTCATCTAGCTGAAAATTAAAAAAAAATCTGAAACTTTGAAACTTTATTGTGGATTCATCTTAACTCCAATTGACTTGAAATTTCAGATTTGGAGTCCTCATACCTTGTAGTTCAAATGAAAAATATCAGAAAAAAAATTAAAAAAATTTCGACCAAAAAACTTGTGATTTTTGTTCTGGGTTCATTTGAAGTCGGAAAGCTTTGAAATTTGAGATTTAGACTTCTTTTAGTGTGATCTTTCTGAGAAAAATATTGAAAGAAATCAAAAAAATCTGTAGGGTTTGTCGCAATTTTGGATTAGGGTTTCTTATCTAGGTTTTTTGGGGATTAGGGTCTTGTTTTGTGCAATTGATCTAATTGGTTGTAATTAACCCTAATTGATTGTTTGTTTGAGATTCTTAGGTTGCTTTTGCAGTGATTTGAGATTTAATTTGAAGAATTTCAGGTTGATACCCTATTGGAGACAAGTGGTACAAAATTGGATCTAAGTGGTACTAGGGTTTCTAATTTATTGAATTGATTGATTTGTGTTTGATTGAGTTTTTGTGTAGCAAGTTTGGAAAAGGAAATCGACATAAAGAGGCTGCATAGTTGGTTTGGTTTGGTTTGAGATCACTTTTCTTTGATTCACAAAAGTTTTGCTACTAATTGTTTGTTCCTCAAGTAGGTCACGAGAAGAAAGAAGTACTCTTACAAGTTGCTCTTATTAGGCCTATTGAAGCTAGTAAAATGCATAATCTTGTGAGATCATCAAGAGAGTAGTGGACCGCCAATCCATAGGTTGAGTGAAAACACAAGAGCACGACAAGGTATACACACACACACACACACACACACTTGTGAGGATTACTTTGCTACTAATTTTTCTTTGTGTAGGTACCATAAAAGATAAACAAGATGGAGAAAATCAGGCCAACTTGGCTACTTTATTGCAAAATCTAGTACAACGAATGGACAAATTTTCTACTAGATTTGATCAGACAATGGATACCATGATTGATAAAATGCAACGAGTAAAAGAGAGTTACACATCATCTAGTAGCTCATGGAAAACTCCTTACAAGCAAGATGAAAGAATTCCATTCAAAGAAAAGGAGAGTGTGAAAAAGGAGTTTGTAAGTCTTAAACCTGGGAGTAAGGATTCTTCAATATCATCATCTAAGACTCACATTAAGTGCTTAGAGTGTCAGGATTTGGTCATTATGCTCAGGATTGTGTTAATAAGGTGTTGAATTCTAATGAGCATGGTGAGCTTTTGAGTGAAAAGGAGAGTGATTTTAGCTTAGATTCTAGTGGGGATGGTGATGATGAAAGGGACGATGATGGGGCTGCAATTGATGATGGTGATGAGTTAGCTCCACTTAGTTTGGTTGCTAGGAGAACTTTGAGTGCCTATGTGAAAGGGGATGTTCAAAGGGAGAATTTGTTTCACACTAGATGTTATGCGAATGGTAAACCAAGTCGTGTGATTATAGATGGAGAGAGTTGTACAAACATAGTTAGTGATTATTTGGTAAAAGAGTTACAACTACCTACTTCTAAACATTCTAAACCCTATAGCTTAGGTTGGATCAATGAAAGAGAAAAAAATTAGGGTTAAGAAACAAGTTTTGGTTACTCTTTCTTTAGGCAGGTACAAAGAGGATGTCTTGTGTGATTTGCTACCAATGAGAGTTTGTCATGTTTTTCTTGGGAAGCCTTGGCAATATGACAACAAGGTGAAATAGGATAGGGAGATAAACAAGTACTCTTTTAAGTGTGGTAAGATTCCTGTTAGTTTAGTTCCTTTATCACTTCAAGAAGCTTTAAAAGATCAAATTAAATTGAGAAATAATTTTGCTAAATTGGATGCTGAATTTAGGGCTAAAGAAAAATCTGAACCTAAAATTGATGATTGTTTTGATGTTAAAACAACCTTAGTTGCAAAGAGTGTTTTAGAAGTTGTTTGCAATGATACTAAACCTAATTTGAGTGTTGTTTGCGATGACACTAAATCTGTTTTAGGTGTTGTTTGTGATGAAACAAAATCTATTTTGGATGCTAATTGTGATGAAAATAATTTTGTTTTGGTTGATCATAGCATTGCAAATAATTCTGTTTTGGTTTATCATAGCATTGAAAATAATTATGTTTTGGGTGAAAAGAAAGATACTTCTAAGAAAGTTGTTAAAGAGTGTATGTTAGCTACTAAGAGTGAGATTAAGAGTCCTTTGCATGATAATTCTGTTTTGATCTTACTTTTGCTTTAAAATACACTTGTGAGCACTAACAACTTGGATGGAGAACTTCCAAGCAATATTGAGTCTCTTTTGAGTGATATTGTAGGAATTGGAGTTGTTTTGATGCAAGGAGGGAAGTCTGTAGCTTACTTTGAGAGCTTTCCATATGTGGTGCAATATAAGCAAGATTTGAGGACAAATCTTCTTCAAGGGGAGGGAATGATGCGCCCAAGGCTTATCATGGAGGGAATGATACGCCAAGGACTTATCATGGACTTGAAGATGAGAATGGAGAGCAAGGAAAGGACGTGCATAGGCTGCAAGGAAGCATGGTGATGCATGAAGATCATGGAGATATTGATGAACATGTTCCAAGCACCAAGAAGATGCCATTTGATCCATTGAAGATGCCATTAGGTCCTATGACAAGAGCAAGAGCTAAGAGATTCAAGGATGCACTCATGGGCCTTGTTCGAAATCATCTTGATGACATGAAGAGTATTCAAGTTCAATTGAAGAGCTTTGATGATGATTTGAGCAAGAAAACACCAATCAATCACAAGTTCATCACTTTGCTTGCTATTGATTCTAGATGGCTGGATTGACATCATGGCATGAGCCCATTAGCATTAGTTTGCTTTGTTTGGGCTTAATTCTATCTTAGATTAGCTTATTACTATGTTTAGATGACATTTGATTGGGTCTTGTTTGACTAAGTCCAATCCTTTCTTAATTATGTTATGTTATTTACTTTTCCTAGTTGGACAAGGATTAGGCTCTTTCCTTGTTCTTTCCTTTATGTTTAAACCGCCCAAACCCTTTTAGGATTAGGTCAATTTCGTTCTCCCTATATATGCCTATATAAGGGGAACAATATCTCTTGTAAACACAAGTCAAATTATCAATAAGAATTGAGGTTTATTCACCCATATCGATTATTTGGCTTCTTTGTTCTAGTTTGAGCATACTTTAGGGTTCTTCAATCTTGTAGAGTCCTAGCAAACAATTAGGTTGTGATTGCTTAATTGTTTGTGAATCTTGTGGTCTTAGGAGTTCAATTGCAGGTCTAATTAAAGTTCTAAGGCTGACGAACGAATAAAGATTGCTTTGTGAAGGTTGTCGACATACTTGTCTAGAAGTTGAAGAAGTTCAAGTTGATTCTTGGCGGGTCTCAAGGATAGATTTTGAATGCAATACAACTAGATTCGTATCACTGGGGGAGGTCTAATATTACTCACCCTAGTCACATTATGTTGTGAGCTTTCATTAAATAGAGTTAGACACTCTAAGGCCTTCTGGTATAGTAGCGGTATTCAAGGCAGTCATCGACATAACATGTTTAGACAAATTATTGATTGCATCAATTAAGATAGCATGATTTTGTCCATTCTATTCTATCATTGCATTTTGTGATTGCACAAGTAAACTCACCTGTTTTGCATTTTTATCAGTGTTCATTTGTGTTTTCCGCACTTGTGAAATGAGTTCCATCATTGCTTTTGATAACATGGCAGGAGTAACTCCATCTTCATGAGTCGATCTTTCATCAACTCTAACATTTTCATTAACATTCACATTAGAGGTTAAATTATCTTCCTTCTTCCTCATTGTTACTATGCTTAGTTTTTGGAGGCATGATCTTCACAAAACTTCCCTAGTGTCCCACCAGGTGTGCCAAACTGTTTGATGTAAAAAATATAAGGGTTCTCACCCTTGCTTCTTATATGCAAGAGTGGGGAATTGATATCTATATATGAAATTGAAATTGTTCGAAAAAGGAAAAGATTTTCTTAAGGACACTAAGAAAATACAAAGTGATACGAATCTAGTGTATTAGATTCAAATCTATCCTTGAGACCCGCCAAGGATCAACTTGAACTTCTTCAACTTCTAGACAAGTATGTCGACAACCTTCACAAAGCAATCTCTCTTCGTTCGTCGGCCTTAGAACTTCAATTAGACATGCAACTGAACTCCTAAGATCACAAGATTCACAAACAATTAAGCAATCACAACCTAATTGTTTGCTAGGACTCTACAAGATTGAAGAACCCTAAAGTATGCTCAAACTAGAACAAAGAAGCCAAATAATCGATATGGGTGAATAAACCTCAATTCTTATTGATAACTTGACCTGTGTTTACAAGAGATCTTGTTCCCCTTATATAGGCATAGGGAGAATGAAATTGACCTCATCCTAAAAGGGTTTGGGCGGTTTAAACATAAAGGAAAGAACAAGGAAAGAGCCTAATCCTTGTCCAACTAGGAAAAGTAAATAACATAACATAATTAAGCAAGGATTGGGCTTAGTCAAACAAGGCCCAATCCAATGTCATCTAAACATAATAATAAGCTAATCTAAGATAGAATTAAGCCCAAACAAAGCAAACTAACGCTAATGGGCTCATGCCATGATGTCAATCCGGCACTCTAGAATCAATAGCAAGCAAAGTGATAAACTTGTGATTGATTGGTGTTTTCTTGCTCAAATCATCATCAAAGCTCTTCAATTGAACTTGAATAGTCTTCATGTCATCAAGATGAGTTCGAACAAGGCCCATGAGTGCATCACTGAATCTCTTAGCTCTTACTCTTGTCATCGGACCTAATGGCATCTTCAATGGATCAAATGGCATCTTCTTGGTGCTTGGAACATGTTCATCAATATCTCCATGATCTTAACGCATCACCATGCTTCCTTGCAGCCCATGCAAGTCCTTTCCTTGCTCTCCATTGTCATCTTCAAATCCATGATAAGTCCTTGGTGCATCATTCCCTTCATGATAAGCCTTGGGCGCTTCATTCTCTCCCCCTTGAAGAAGATTTGTCCTCAAATCTTGCTTATATTGCACCACATATGGAAAGCTCTCAATGAACTGGTTTTGCACAACATTGGGATGGAGTTCAATCTTTCTATTGGATAGCAATCCACTAGGAATTGGCTCACAAAAGTAAGCTGCAGACTTCCCTCCTTGCAACAAAACAACTCCAATTCCTATAAAATCACTCAAAGAAGACACAATATTGCTTGGAAGTTCTCGAGCTAAGTTGTTAGTACTCACAAGTGTATTTTTAAGCAAAAGCAAGATCAAAACAGAATTATCATGCAAAGCACTCTTAATCTCACTCTTAGTAGCTAACATACACTCTTTAACAACTTTCTTAGAAATCTCTTTCTTTTCACCCAAAACAATCCTATTTTCAATGCTATGATCAACCAAAACAGATTTGTTTTCATCACAATTAGCATCCAAAACAGATTTTGTTTCATCACAAACAACACCTAAAACAGATTTAATGTCATCACAAACAACATGCAAATTAGTTTTAGTATCATTGCAAAGAACAGCTAAAACACTCTTTGCAACTAAGGCTGTTTTATCATCAAAACAATCATCAATTTTAGGTTCAGATTTACTCTTTTCTTTAGCCCTAAATTCAGCATCCAATTTAGCAAAATCATTTCTCAATTTAATTTGATCTTTTAAAGCTTCTTGAAGTGATAAAGGAACTAAAGTGATAGGAATCTTACCACACTTGAAAGAGTACTTGCTTGTCTCCCTATCATGTTTCCCATTGTTTTCATATTGCCAAGGCTTCCCAAGCAAAACATGACAAGCTCTCATTGGTAGCACATCACACAATACATCCTCTTTGTACCTGCCCAAAGAAAGAGTAACCAAAACTTGTTTGTTAACCCTAATCTCCTCTCTATCACTGAACCAACCTAAGCTATAGGGTTTAGGATGTTTAGAAGTAGGTTGTTGTAACTCTTTCACCAAATAATCACTAACTATGTTTGTACAACTCTCTCCATCCATAATCACACTACTTGGTTTACCATTCGCATAGCATCTAGTGTGAAACAAATACTCCCTTTGAATATCCCTTTCACATAGGCACTCAAAGTTCTCCTAGCAACCAAACTAAGTGGAACTAACTCATCACCATCATCGTTCCTTTCATCATCACCATCGCACTAGAATCTAAGCTAAAATTACCTTTCTCTTCACTCGAAAGCTCACCATGCTCATTAGAACTCAAGACCTTCTTATTAACACAATCCTGAGCATAATGACCAAATCCTTAACACTCTAAGCACTTAATGTGAGTCTTAGATGATGATATTGAAGAATCCTTACTTTCAGGTTTAGGACTTACAAACTCCTTGTTCATACTTTCCTTTTCCTTGAATGGAATTCTTTCATCTTGCTGATAAAGAGTTTTCCATGAGCTACTAGATGATGTGTAACTCTCTTCTACTCGTTGCATTTTATTAATCAAGGTGTCCATCTATTGCACTATACTTTGCAACGCTTTGGCCAAGTCGGCCTGATTAACTTTTTCTCTCATTGTACCTACACAAAAGAAAAGTTAGTACCAAAAATTCCTCACAAGTGTGTGTGTGTATACCTTGTTGTGCTCTCGTGTTTGCACCCAACCTATGGATTGGCGATCCTCTACTCTCTTGATGATCTCACTAGATTATGCATTTTACTAGCTTCAATAGGCCTAATAAGAGCAACATGTAAGAGTACTTCTTTCTTCTTGTGACCTACTTGAGGAACAAACAATTAGAAGACTTATTTGAATCAAAAGAATAATAGTGATCTATAATCCAATCATACCAGTTTTGTAGCCTCCTTATGTCGCCCCAAGCTTGCTGCAAAATCCAATTAGAACAAGCACAAAACACAAATCAACCAATTCAATCAATTAGAATCCCTACTACCACTTAGATCTAATTTTGTACCACTTGTCTCCAATAGGGTTTCAATCTGAAATTCTTCAAATTAAATCTCAATTCACAGCAAAAACAACCCAAGAATCTCAAACAATCAATCAATTAGTGTTAATTGCAACCAATTCGATCAATTGCACAAAGCAAACCCTAATCCCCAATTTCCCAAATCAAGAAGCCTAATTCTGAAAATATCGATAATGCCACATATTTTTTTGATTTTTTTCAATATTTCTCCCAGAAAGATCGCACTAAAAGAAGTCTAAATCTCAAATTTCAAAGCTTTCCGACTTCAAACGAACCCAGAACAAAATTCACAAGTTTCTGGTCGAATTTTTTTTTTATATATTTTTCGATATAACTACTAGTTAAAAGGACTCCAAATCTGAAATTTCAAAGCAATCGGAGTAAAGATGAATCCATTATGATTTTTCAAAGTTTCTAATTTTTTTTTTCAACTAGATGAATGAGATGGATGAAAAACTTGATGAATGATGAATAGAAGGATAGATTTACCAATTGAAGATGACAACCTATGCTCTGATTACCAATTTATACGAATCTAGTTGTATTAGATTCAAATCTATCCTTGGGACCCGCCAAGAATCAACTTGAACTTCTTCAACTCCTTTGTTCATCAGGATTTGTCCTATAAGCTACCTTATTAGGAATTCGCGCCCCAGGGATGAAATCAATTTGATGTTCAATCCCTCTAATTGGTGGTAAACCACCAATTGATACGATAAAGGGACGAACCCCCTCTTGTAAAGTTAAGTCAAGTTATCAATAAGAATTTGAGGTTTATTCACCCATATCGATTATTTGACTTCTTTGTTCTAGTTTAAAACAATTGGTAATCAGAGCATAGGTTGTCATCTTCAATCGGTAAAATCTATCCTTCTATTCATCAATCATCAAGTTTTTCATCCATCTCATTCATCTAGTTGAAAACTCAAAAAATTCAGAAACTTTGAAAATTTATTGCAGATTCATCTTAACTCCAATTGACTTGAAATTTCAGATTTGGAGTCCTCATACCTTGTAGTTCAATCGAATAATATCTTGAAAATAAAAAAAAAATTCAACCAGAAACTTGTGATTTTTGTTCTGGGTTCGTTTGAAGTCGGAAAGATTTGAAATTTGAGATTTAGACTTCTTTTAGTGTGATCTTTCTGGGAAAAATATTGAAAAAAATCAAAAAAATCTGTGGCGTTATCGACTTTTTACAGAATTAGGGTTCTTGATTTGGGTATTTGGGGATTAGGGTTTGTTATTGTGCAATTGATTCAATTTGTGGCAATTAACCCTAATTGATTGTTTGATTTAGATTCTTGGGTTGCTTTTGCTGTGATTTGAGATTTAATTTCAGGTTGAAACCCTATTGGAGACATGTGGTACGAAATTGGATCTAAGTGTTACTAGGGTTTCTAATTGATTGAATCTAATACAACTAGATTCGTATTAATTGGTACTAGATTCGTATCAATCCTGAAACCCGCCAAGAATCAACTTGAACTTCTTCAACTTCTAGACAAGTGTAGACACCCGTTTTAGTCCTATATCCTTTAATTGAAATCAGTTTATTTAGTTAATTAGCACTAGGGTCATCCAAGGCCATTTTAGTCATTTTTGCATTCAAGGGCATTTTGGTCATTTTCACATTTTGGGGGCATTTTGGTCATTTTAAGGTCACTTTTAATTTAGATTAGCTAATTCATTTTAGTTATCTAGATTGCATTGAAAATAAAAATCTTAATGTGTACTTTTGGAATTTTTGCATAATTGCATTTAGTAATTTGGTATTATTGCATCTTCGTTTTCATTTAGTAATTTGGTTTGTTACACTCATTTAGTGATTTAGCTTTGTGTTAGTTTAATCCGGTTTAGTTCATCGTTAATTAACCCTCAATTTAGTATTTAGTTAGGCATTGCATAAATGGGATTTGCATTTTGATTAGTAAGGCACTTTTTTCTTACTTGGCGTGTCTAATTAAGCTCTTAAAGTCAAATACCATAATTTAGAAGGCATATTAAAATAACCTCATATAGCATAACAATTTGCATTATATAATTTCATGCATATTATTCACTCAAAGTCTAAAAATACAAAATACAAAAAAAGAAACATTTACATTTTGTTTTACACTTGGCATTAGCATTTACAATTTAATAAATACAAGGCATTTGATTTACAAATTGGACATTTGATTTGCAAATTGGTGCTCTTTTTCTTCTCCAATATTGTTGTTGCCTCATCCAAAGTGGATTACACAAGTTTTCCTAAAAAACAAAGCAAAAATGCAAGTTAGAGACAAAGCAAACAGCCCAAGCAAGTTGTCAATAGTGCAGTTCCGGAAAAATGCAAATTCGATTACCTTAGAGGGCTTGGACGAGAAAACTTTGTAAACGAAAGTTGTAGAGGATTCTTGGGGCTTCAATTTGATCACAAGAACGACATGATTCGGATTTCGGATGAACGAGATGTTGGCCCCGCAATCCAGGCCTCAAAAATTGCAGAAATCCTGGACAGTCGTTGCTACCGGTGAAGAACTCAAAATTGACCCCCAAGATGACTCCAATTGACAAAGTGGTCTTCTTGGAAGTTGAAGAGGACTCTCCAAGCTTTCCATAGCCTGCAAAAACACACAATTTGGAGCTGAATTGAAGAAGTTATGAATTTCTGAAGTTCAGGGCGCAAAATGGCCCACAAGCAGCAAACATTTTTTTGAAATGGCACAAATACCACTTTGCACCCTTAAGTTTGTACGGAGTGCCACTTTGCCCCCAACTTTTTTATTTTGACCAAAACGCGCCCTAAAGTTTTATTTTTGTTCCATTTTGCACCCTCTGTCCGGTAGGACAAAACAAATCGATCGCGGCGTCCGACGTGGCATGCCACGTGGACCAAAAATGACACGTGGCATTATCCTTTTGTGCACGTGGCATGCCACGTGCCATTTTTTGAAACATGTGGCATGCCACATGTCACTTTTTGGTACATATGGCGTAACATGTGTCACTTTTTGGTACATGTGGCACGACTTTTTGGTACATGTGGCGTGCCACATATCACTTTTTGGTACACGTGGCGTGCCACGTCGGACACCGTGATAGAATCGTTTGTCCTACCATGACGGAGGGTGCAAAGTGGCACAAAAATAAAACTTTAGGGTGCGTTTTGGCAAAATAAAAAAATTGGGGGCAAAGTGGCACTCCGTACAAACTTAAGGGTGCAAAGTGGCATTTATGCCTTTTTGAAATCAATTGGCCCATGTTTAAGCCTCAATTCATACCAGCAAGCATTGCAAAAAAATAAACATCAGACACCAAAAAGAGTGAACAAGGCACAGAGTCCCAATGCAATTCAATCATGAAGCCAACAGGAAAGTGCAATAAGGAATCTCATATGTAAACCAAAGCGAATTGATTCACCAAATGGGCAGGGCATTGATGTCGAATACAGGATCAATAGATATCAACAAAATACGAACTCAATTTCAGTTGGCAGGTCGTTGAAATTCAAAGGACAAAGACCATGAGACAAGGGCAAGTGGTATGACAATAAGGGAGTTCCAATTGCGATAAACAAAAGGAAAAACAGGGAATGCATTGCAAGGAAATTATGGGGGGTGTCAAGGGGCAAGCAAGCAAGCAATTCAGCCAAAGAGCATTACAACTTAATTGCAAAACAGTAAAGTGAGTGCAAGGTCTACATGATCATTCAAAGACAGAAAATTGCAGAAAATTAAAGGGCACAGACAGACAAATTCGGTTGCAAGTTCACCCTCACTGTCAGCTCATCCCCTTATTCGATTGCAACAAAATTAACCTGTACAAAGAGACAAAATTGGTTAGCTAAAATAGAGGGAGGAAAATGAAACAGAATGGGAGATAAGAAGGAATCAAAACAATAGCTGGCAGGGGAAGAGGAGAGGAGATCGAGGCAATAAAACAGAGAATTGAGGAATTTTCAGGGGAAAAAAAAGAAACAACTTCGGGATACACACTCAAGAGGAACTCTCTCTCTTCAATCACAAGTTCTATATACACTCTCTTTTGGAGAAGAAAAGGGGGTGGAGACTGATCTTTTCTCTCTGAATAATCTCTCAAGCAGACTCACTGACGGAGGAAAAAAAACTCTCAATACCCTCTGATGGAAAGAATCTCTTCCCTTCGATGAACACTAACAACTCTCACTCTCTCCACCTCTCGAATGAACACTTCTCTCTCTCTAAAAAAAAGGATTTTGAACCCTCTCTCTCTCATAGACAATGAATGAATTCTCTCGCCTTTCTTGACTCATGGAACTCAGAAAAAACTCGGATCTTCTATCTCCAGAAGCAATGCACCCCGAACCGAATACTCATAAAAGACCCTCTCTCTTGACTTTCTCAGGAATGAACTCTCTTCATCTTACTAAAATGGCGGAGTCTCTCTAGGGTTTTATTCAGTGATCGAAGAAGAAAACTGTTCGCTGAAGAAGACGAGGAGAATGAGAAAAAGAAGCATCGGTCTAAAAAGAAAGAACTTTCGCTAGACAGTGTCATTTTTGTGCTTTGCAAGGAAGTGAAAGTCAGTTTTTTTTCTTTACTCAGTGGATGGTGAGAGGCGAATTAGGGTTTGTCGAAGAAGAAAGGTGAAGCAGGAAGAAGAGGGAGAAGATGTTCGATAAAAGGGAATCCGGCTGAAACGGTGTCGTCTTGGCGGGTATGTTCCTTCCCTTTTCAATTTACTCCTTATTACTCTATTTTATTGCACTTTGAGGCATGTTCATGTTGATTTGTTTCAACTTAATGCTTGATTATGGTAGATCTCTGCAATTTGAGGCTTGTTCATGTTAATTTGCTTCTATTTAAGACTGGTTTATGTTTAATTATTTCAAATTGAGTTTTTTTTTTTGGTTTATATGATGAATATGTCTAAATTAAGGTTACCTTAGTCCAAAACGACTTGCTAGATTTAAGTAAAAGCCTTTTTTATTATTTTCTATGATAGGTTTTAAGTAATTTGTTGAATAATTATGCTATTTGCTCAGTTAAGAGTTAAAGTTTCAATTTTTGGGCATGAGTAGATTAAAGATTAATTATTTAGCATAATGGTTAGCCTTGTTTCTAATTTGCGGTCTATATTAGTATGTTTATTAGTTTTGTTTGTGAATTAATGGTTTCTTAAGTTTGGGTATGAGTGGGCTTAAAGATAACTTTTTTTAATTGCATATGGATAATTAATTATTAGCTTTTTTGTTAAAATCAACTTAAAATTGAAGCTTTTGGTTTGATTCATTTAAGTTCATATTAGTTCAAATGGATTTCTTGATTCCATTCAAAATCTATTTTAATTGGGAAAATTAAAAGTTTAATTCAAAGTTTGAATTTTCGAATTAAAGTTAGCTGGGAAATTTAAGTATTTTGGGGCTAATTTTAATTTAAAAGCCACAACTTTGGATTAAAAGCTTGATTTTTTAAATTGAAAAATGACTTAGAAGAGGAATTAAGGAATTAATTTGGATTAATATTTACTTAAAAATTAAATCTTTGGTTTGAATTAGTTGAAGGTTTGATTTAGTTTCCTATGTTTAATTCAATCAAGGTAGTCCTTAATTTTGAGTCTGCTTTATTAACTTTAGCTCTTATTTATCAAATATTGTGTTTCTTTTGCCCCTGAAATTTGCTAACTGTTTGCTTTAGTGTGCAGAAGTCCCCAGAATTGTCCAATTTGACCCTTAGTTTTTAATTTATTTATTTTCATTTGGGATATGTAATAATTTAGTAATTTAGTAGATAAGTAAAGTAGAAAGTAGACATATGCATGCCATGTTCCGTTAATTATAACTGCTTGCATTACATGCCACCTAAACTTAGTTGATAATCGTAGCCTTTCCAAGGAAGGGACATTCAGTGAGTGGTTGAGTATTCGGGGCCACTGAATGTCCCCGAGGATGAGAAAGCCCTTCGCAAGATGCGTCGGGATTCCGAGCATTTATCTTGAGAAGAGTTTTCAATAACCTGGGTTACGAGAGTCAGCTTTAATAATCGGACTTTGCATCCATCATTTGCATCCATGCATTTAGTAGAAGTAATAAAGTCCAAAGAAAATAAAAAAAAATAGAAAAATGAGAAAAATTAAAAGATGCAATAAAAAGTTTTTAGAAAAATATTTTCAAAAACCATGTTCTCTTATTCAGTTTTCAAAAGAGATAAAATTGGTAATCAAGAGTTTTCAAGACTTAATCAGAGGTTTTAAAATTCAAATTAGACTTAGTGAGAAAATCAATAAAAGATGGAAAAAAAGATTTTCCAAAATAAATAAGAAGCTTTTTCCCACCATTTAGGAAGACTAAAATGGGAATTTTTTCAAAACAAAAATAAAAGACTTTAAAAAAACAAAAAAATGAATAAAAGGATTTGTCACAGCATTTTCAAAATTTCTTTTTCGAACAAAAAAAGATCAACAAGAGAACAAACAGTGAAAGAGAATCGAAATAGAATTGATCAACGGTAGTTCGATCACATTCTTCTTGTCCTCGACATCTGGTTTAAAAAGTGGTTTTATTTTCCTTTATAACCCTTTTCTAATAATAATCAAGATTAAGAAAAAGCAACCTTTAAGATTAAACCCATTAGACTTAGATTAGACTAGAGGTACCGTCGTTTGACGGGCGTTGTGGGGGTGCTAATCCTTCCCCACACGTAACCGACTCCCGAACTTGGGCTTTGGTTCGCAGACCGTAGTTTTAGACATGGTGTGTCCGTCATCAAGCATGGTCCATTAGGTCTAAGAATTATAGGTGGCTAATCACACCTAGGCAAAAAAAAGACTCTTATGGATTCACTTATTCTTATGACTCTTATGGATTCTCTTCAATCTATGAGAGGCTAAGAGCTTAAATACTTCTTTTCCTTTGATGCTTTTAATTAATTGATATGGTGAGACTCCTTTGATCTTTAATTCTTATGATTTTTAGTATGATTTAATCTGAATTGAGTATGTGTATGAATCTCTGAGGTTAAGTTCATGATTGTTGATAAGGAACCCGAGGTATTGCCTAATTATTCAATTATGTTCATATGATTATGATGATTGTTAATCTAGGTGCGCACTAGAGAGATAATAGGATTAATCTATTGTTTTTATTAGGTTGAGACCGACCAGTCCACCCTCTTAATCGATGCAAATTGTATACCACGACCATGGGTACAATGGGATTCATATACCTTATTTGATTCTAGATGCCAAAAAAACTATAGATGATAATAGGTTTGGTTTTAATTAATTAAGCATGTGAGCACTAAAAGAACTTAATGTTTTATTCTTGATGATTCTGCACTAACCGATGGATGAAATCTGGAATAAAAGAGTTTTCACTAACCAAAAAAGTTGAGTTAACTAATAGCATGTTAGGAATTGAAGGAAACTTTGAGACCTAGGTCAATATATTCAAGTGGAGTTGTTAGATTAAGCTTGCTTGATGTCTTACCTCTAGATGACAATAGAGTGGCGTAAGATGGATACTTGCTAAATTTAATAATCTATGATGTTAATTTCATGTTTTGAGTCTATGATCCATATCTCTTAATTGATTGTTTTTAAATTGATTGTTTTCTAAACTCTTTACTTATTTTCAATAGTTTTAGATAATTTATTCTTTAGTTTAATTAATTGTTTTCATTGATTGTTTTCAATCCCCAATTTCCTTAGTTTTAGATTAATCTTTAGTGTTTATTTAGTTGTTTTATTTCAATTATCGTTTCCTCATCTCTTCTCTGTGGGATTGACCTCCGCTTACCCTAGCTACCTAGTTAGATTCAGTGGGGATTATTTTATGATCTATTGACGACTCGATCATAATTTTGGTGCTGTTGCCGGGGAAGAAAGGAAGGAAACATCAAGATATTGAAGTCAAAGCCATGCCAAAACACCTAAGATTTTCTAAACCTAATTTTTCTTTTATTTTCGTTACTTTTGTAAGGGCTGAATTTTTTTGTTTTAACTCTTGTTTTCTAGGATTTGTATGCCAACAAAATACTTTGAGTATTACTCTGAGCCTAAAAGAACACTCTTTTCATTGAGGAAGGTGCACTCGAGACAACAAGGAGAGGAGTCATCTTCACCAAGGTCTCCAGAATCTACCACCTCTTCATCGTCGTTGGAACTATCTCCAAGAGAAGACATGGGAGAAAACAACAATACCGCTAGGACTCTAAGGGAGCTTGCTGGCAAAATGCTCAATTTGGGACCAAACGTTTGCTGCGATGCTCGATTTGGGGCCAAACGTTTCAATTGTAACAAAATGCGGCCAAACGTTTTCGGGACTGCTTAATTCAGGCTTTTTCTGACGGAATCCGGAGAGTGCCATGCACGTGCCGTTAAACTCCTTTTTTGTCCACGTGGACTATACGTGGCTAGTCCACGTGGATTTTAAATTTGACCTGCTTATTTTCGAAATGAAATTTTGAAATTAAAAAGTAAATAAATTTCTTTTTATTGTTTTACCGTTTTACCCAAAGAGTAAAACAGACAGAGTTTTCCCCAATTTTTGAAAAAAAAATGAAAACCCAAAAACTTAAGCAGCTACTTTAGGATTTGAATGATTTTTGGGTTGCCATTTGCAAGAATTTTGTTTGATTTCAAGGGGGAAATTTGAGTAAAAGGGTTGGGTTTCGTTCGGATTGAAGGGTGATGGGGAAGATGATGGAGGTGATGCGCCAGTTGCTGGAGATGGTGGAGTTGCTAGTGGAGTCTTCGACGGAGACGAGACGATGCCGTTGGTGGTTAAGAGACTGGTCTCGGACTGGAAGCCAGAGAAGAAGATGATGGGGTTCTATTAGGCCGTTGATGATGATGGCGTCTTCCTCCTCCTCGGTTGCAATGATAAAACTGAAGCGTCGTCACCGCAAAAATCAAACAATTAACGGCCGAGTTCTACTGATCCCTTAAAGTTCGACCTGGTCAAACGGATCGAAACCGACCTTCAAGAAGGAAAAATATGAGTACGTTTTGCTTGGGTTTCTTCCTATTTACTGTATCTATAATTGAGGTTTTATTTAATCAAAATAATCACAACTATAACTGCCTTTTTTTCCCTTTCATGTGCGCCTTGTCTTTGCAATCCGACAATGAGATGTTAATGGCTTTCTCAAAAAGAGATTAATTATTGGATTTTATTATTATTGCAATTTGCAAATGCAAAAAAAAGTGGATTTGGACGAGAATTGACAGATTTAGAAAAAAGGATAATAAAATATGTGGTTGAAATTGGAAATGTATTTGGAAAAACAATTGTTTATCTGCTGTGTTGGAATTTTGCAGTGTTTTTTCTATAATAAATCACATTCACATTGCCTTTCAAAAAAAAGTAAGAAGAAGATTTTTTTTTTTTAAAAACACCATAAATCTGTATGTCTACTTTCACTTTGGCCTATCTAGCAGAAGCCTTCATTCCTGCTTTTGTCTGTGCAAGAACAGAAACCCTAGTTGAGAGAAGGAGAAGAAATAAATTATTTTTATTTTTTAAATATATTAAATTCCAAGTCATATTTACTGAAAAATCCATGATAAATCCACGTGTAACCTGAATCGTGTTTAACAGCGCGTGCATGACACTCTCGGGATTCCATCACAAAAAGCCCCGAATTGAGTAGCCCCGAACGTTTGGCCCCATTTGTACCTATTACCAAATGGTTCAATCACATCTTGGGCGAGCCTTAAGAAGTTGTTTTTGGAAAAGTACTTCCCAGCTCATAAAGTTTCAAGCGTTAGGAAGGAGATATGTGGAATTATGCAACATCAAGGAGAGACAATGCATGAATATTGGGAATGATTCAAGAAGTTATGTGCGAGTTGCCCCAATCATCAGATCACTGAGCAGTTGCTAATCTAATACTTCTATGAGGGATTACTACCATTTAGTAGGACTTCTTTGGATTCTGCAAGTGGAGGAGCCTTCATCGATAAAACTCCCATCGAAGCTTGGTCTTTAGTGGAAAACCTGGCTGCAAGCACTCAACAGTTTGGAACTCGAGAGGAATATGCACCAAGAGAAAGCAATTTGAGGAGAGTCAATGCGATAGAAACCGAATCCAACACATTGATGCAACAAATTGAGGAGCAAGGTCAACAAATTGCTATGCTCACTGATTTGTTCAATTTGAACAATTCAAGTGTGCCTAGAGTTTGTGGAATCTGTTCACAAGGGCATTATACTGATAAGTGTCCAAGCTTAATTGAAGGAATCAATGTCGTGGGTATGCAAGAAGGATATCAAAGGCAAGACCCATTCCCAAGTTCTTACAATCCAAATTGGCGATATGAAAATCAAGTTAATAGGCCCAACAACTTCCAAAGGCCTAATTTTCAACCATCGTCACAAGTTTCTGAGATGCAACAAATGAAATAGACCATGGAGATCATAACGAAGCAAGTGAGTCAATTGGCAAGCGACATAAGTGAGTTCAAAACACAAGGTCATAATAGAATTCCATCTCAACCAAAGATACTTCCCAAGGAGAATGTAAATGCAATCACCTTGAGGATTGGCAAGGAGTTGGATGAGCCCTATCCATCGAACCTAGTGATTGAGAAAGAATCAAGCAAAGCCGAGACCCAATTACAAAAGAAGAAGCCATTCCTGTCGAAATTGTCAAGGATGAGGTAAGCGATAAGGAAATTCCTCCTATCAAGCCTAAATTGGATCCAAGAGTACAAGTATCCTTTCCAACAAGGTTGAAGAAGTCGAAGAAAGAAGATAAAGATCAAGACATTTTGGAGCTTTTTCGCAAGGTCGAAATCAACATCCCACTCCTAGATGCGATTCAACAAATGCCTAGTTGTGCAAAGTTTCTCAGGCAACTTTGTACCAACAAGAAGAAAGCGAAAGGTAAGGTGAATATTGGAGCTTATATCTCTGATGTTCTTCGAAAGAAATTACCACCTAAGTGCAAGGATCCAGGTATGTTTTCGATTACTTGTTCCATTGGAGATAGAATAATCAAAAATGCCATGATTGACATAGGAGCATCTTTAAGCATAATGCCTTATTCTTTTTATGAATCTTTGAATATTGGTCCCTTGAAGTATACTGATGTCGTTCTTCAATTAGCTGATGGATCTTTGGTTCACCCCAAAGGTGTTCTAGAGAATATTTTGATTAAAGTTCAACATTTAGTTTTTCCTATTGACATTTTTGTTTTAGAAATGGAAGAAGGAAATTCAAAAGATCAATCCCCTCTTTTATTAGGAAGACCTTTTCTAAGGACTACTCACACCAAGATTGATATTTTAATGGTGTATTGACAATGGAATTTGATGGTGAAGTAATTTACCCTAGAAATCCATGTCAATCGCTTTTGAATACTAATGATTTCGTTTGTGTAGTCAAGAAACAGTGGGTTAAGAAAGGAATCAAGGAAGAATCTTCATCAATGACGTCTGAACAAATTTCCAAACCAAGGCAAAAGATAAGAGACATTAAACAACGCAAAGATGAGAATTTCTACCAATTTTGGGAAAGATTCAAGAAGGTTTGTGAAGAATGTCCTCAACATGGAATTAGCAAGGGAATCTTGATCCAATTCTTTTATGAAGGATTAGGAGTTGAAAATCAAATACTCGTTGATAGCATCAACAACACACCATTGTATGTCGAACTCCTGATGATGCTTACAAGGCGTTAGAAGATTTGACTCAAGCAATTGCACCTCCAAATTGGAAGAAGAAGTGAGACAAGGACAAGCAAGAGGCAAAGAAACGAGAGAATGGAGCAAGCGCAAGTCGAAATTATCCCAAGGAAGAATCAATGCCATCTACGTCCTCTTCATTTGCCCAAAAAGAAGCTTCTATCGAACACATGGTGAAAACACTTTTACAAAGTGAACTAATGAAGAGAATCACCATGGACCATATTCTATTATTTGAAGATATTCACAAGTTGCACAAGGAAGCAAAGGATGATCGAGAAAGAATAATCAAAAGCGAGGAAGCTACTCGTGAAGCTCTTGAAGTTGTGGACAAGACTCTTAAGATCATAATCGAGCTTTTGAAGGAGAATCTTGGATTTTCCTCCATCTTCGATGAATGACACTTGAAAAAGTCTAGCCAAAGACAATAAACAAAGGCGCTTATTGGGAGGCAACCCAATACTAACAATTTTCCTTTCTTATTTTAATTTTCTATCTTTTTAATTTTAGCATATTTTGCATTTTCTTGTTTACTTTTTCTTTATAGGTTCAAATTGAGGAAAACAAATGGAGTTAAATTAAGGAAACGAGAAGAGCATTGGAGCATACGCTTACTAGAGAAGCTTTTCTTAAACTCAATTCTATTCATTTTAATTTCATATGCTTTGATTGGGAATTCCTTGAATTGAATTGTTTTGTCATGCATATTGCATTGTTTAATCATAATTATGCATTTTCAAACACATAGAATCCTAAATGATAAAGAGCTTAAGAAGATTTTGGATGTGAAGCAAGAAAGTTTAATTGTTTGATTGATAATTGAGGAGAAACTGCATTGGAACTAATTAAATTGAATTAAGCTAAGTTGGAAGAAGATTTGAAGAAAGGAAAATCAGGAAGAAAGCCGAGGAAAGTGAACCCGACTGCCCCCGGGTGCCCAGCAGAAATGCCCAGCCACCTAGGTTTTATTTCCTGAAGCACCAAAATTCCAACAGGACAACCCATATCAAGTTATCCGCCCCAATACATTAGTCACACCATCCACCACCCTATAAATACACCCATTACTCACTTTTATCACCCACTTTCAATTTTCAATCAACCATCTTCATCTAAACCCTAAATCCATCACCAAATTTTTAAATTTCATTCACTTTAAATTCCAAATTGTTATTTCCACCACCCAAATTTTGTTCCTTTAATCTTTTTACCATCTAAAAACATTGACCCATTAGATTTCACAACAAAATTTCCACCCAAGTTCATCAAATTCGAAATCTTCAAGTTTGTGGGTTGTTGTAGATTTCTTTGGATTTGTGTTTGGAGAAGTTAGAAAGGAAGAAAGAGATCAGTTTGGAGTAAGTTGGAGAGTATTGGAGCTTAGGGGAGTGTAGTTTGGATTTGGGTAGTTGAATTTTCAAGATCATCATCAACAATATTTAGCACCGACCACATGTTCGAGAAAATGTATACAAGAAGGAAAGCTAAAGCTTCATCTTCACATGCTCAACAAGAAGAGGAGGAACCAATTCCACAATAATTTCAAGTCGTGCCGCCACCTAAGTTTGTTGATAGGGATTGCCAACAATGGTATGAATCAAAGTGCAACAATGCTATCATAGTGGAGAAGGTTTTGCCGACCCATATTGATCAAATTTTTGGCCTTAGTCAATTATTTGTAAATATGGGATGTGCTAATCTTTTGGCATTGGAAGGGAAAAACTACCCCGAATTGGTTAAGCAATTTTATGCTAATATGAGTGATCGGTCGTTGAACAAACCACAAAAAAAATCCCCACAAACCAATAACTACTAGCTAGGGCAAGTAGGGGTCGAATCCACAGAGAAGGTAGGAGCAAATTAAAGCCAAATTACACTAAAGAAAAGCTTACCAAAAAGGGATTTTAAGGATTTTTCAAAATAGCTAAATTAAATTAGAAAACAATAAAAGAAAACTTAATTTAAGATCTAGAATAGAGTTTGAAAAAAACATTGAGTAAAAGCGTACTTCTCCTTTAGGTGATTATTTTGATCAAGTAAATCATGGATCACAGACACAAAGCATGAATTTGACTTAAATTGCAATCAATAAATAATCATAAATCATCCCAAATCGATATATAGCCTAAGACGTAGACATCAATTTTCATTGGAACAAAGTAATCCTCCTAATATCTTAAACAACTCCATTTGAATAATTGGTTTAGGAATCAGACGAGATGCTCATTCCAACATGCTAATAAAATTAACCCGCATCTTACTGACAATTAATTTCTATTGTTCTGATCTAGGTTTCACCCCTTCCTAGAACAAGAATTAAGGCTTTACTTATCCACATGCATGATAAATCAATACCAAACTTGCCTACATCAATTTCCATCTCGGCCTAAAGATTTCAACAAGGTTTGAGAATCCCATTGAACCTAGGACTCATAGATTTACAATTGTCACTTCGACCAACTTTAGCTTGACTCAAGCTACTTGAATCTAACAATAGCATTCATAAATGTCAAGATAAGTTGTGCACCAAATCCATCAAAATATGAACACATAAGATGAAGCACAGGGATAAGAAATATATTCAAACAGAAAAATCAAATTATTAAGAACAAAAGTCTCACCATAGATTCATTGATCAAAAATAAAAAAGGAAAAGAAGTATAAAAGTTTAGCTACATGAGAGACTTACAAAGCTAGAGGTGGGTGGCTGACTCCTCTCCAAATCGCAAATAACAAGAGTAAAGGTTGGGAAAAGAAGGTGTATGCGATGTAGCTAGGGTTCTAGGATAAGAGGGTATATATAGGGGATGGCATAGGGTAGATTTTAGAGTTCTAGATGGCTTAAACAAACGCTAGGGACGTGTTGGGCTTCTCTCCAAGTCTTCAAGCTAATCCAAATAGGATTTTGGGCTCAAATTGGTCAATCCCGCAAAACAGGCCTAAGACAGTTTTTGTCCGCTGACTTCAGGGGCATTTTCGTCCATGAAAACGTCCGAACTGGGATTCGACCAAAACACAAAAGTTGTAGCCCTTGGAGTTAGCTTTCCAACGCATACTCATACGCCTTAAGCGGAGTTTTGGATCAAAAGTTATGGCTGATTTACAGAACTGTCGCCAAATCTGGAAAGTATTGAAGTAACTTCAAGAGGAAGTGACATGGGTTGCCACTTGTGGTGGCTGGGTGCGCGCGCGAGATGAGTGTCCCAACTCCCCCTGGGTGCCCACATGGCTTGTCTGAAGACCCATGTGGTTTGTCTGATCACCCAGGTGCTCCAGTGCTTGGTTCAACACATTGACATGTCTTCTTGCCTTGAACTTATCTTTGCTCCTTTGGAATCGGGTTTAGGCTCCTTTGTGCTTCCCCTTGCGTTTTTGCTACCAAATTTACTTCCAACTTCAACTCAAACTATTATCCAAACTTCTTACAAAAATTTCTCAAAGAATTCTTCAATCCAAGAACACTTATTTCTTACCAAAAATTCCATTTTGATAACCTTCAAAGAATGACCTTAGACTCTTATCACTTAAGATTCTATATGTCTTAGATGCATGAAATAATATACAATGGTAATATGGATGGAAAACAATTCAATTAAAGGAGTAAAAAATCAATCTCAATATGCATTAATCAATTCAACAATCAAAGCATATGAAATTAAAGTAATGAGAGTTAAGAAAGCTTCTCTATTTTCGCAAAGCGTAAGCTCCATTTGCTCTTTACATTGCTTCCTCCACTTGTCTCCATTTGCTTGTAATGCTCCTCAATTTGAAAATGCAAAATGACCTACAACTAAGAAAAATAAAATTCAAAAGAAAAGGATAGATGTTAGTGTCTTGGGTTGCCTCCCAAGTAGCGCCTTCATTTATTGTCTTTGGCTAGACATCCTCGAGGACTCTTATTTCCCATTTGTGAAGGAACGATGAGTGTGCTCCTTGAATAAGTCCACGATGATGTTGAGAGTGTCACTCATGGCTTTGAAAAGTTCAAGTATGGCTTCTTCGAATTTGAGTAACTTCTCTCGAGCTTCCTTCATATCCTTGTTGAAATCCTCACGCGTGTTGGTGGAAATTTCGCCTCTTTCTCCAAGCTTGTCTTTATCCTTCTTCTTTGTCCAACTTGGAAGTGCAATTGTTTGAGTTAAAGCTTCCAATGCTTCGTATGCGTCTTCACAAGTACGATTGAACAAGGGTATGTTGTTGATGCTATCCTCAAGAATTTGATCATCAACTCCTAATCCTTGATAGAAATATTCCATCAAAATTCCTTGAGGTATGGCATGTTGAGGACAATCTGCACAAAGTTTCTTGAATCTTTCCCAAGCTAGGTAAAAATTCTCATCCTTGCGTTGTCGAAAACTTGTAATCCATTGTCTCCCCTTTGTAATTTGCTCTCTTGTCATGGTTGAAAATGCTTCACCTAACTCTTTCTTTACCAACTTTTCAACTACAAAAACAAAATCATTAGTTTTCAAAGATAAATTAGATGAAATTTTAGGATGAATAACATCAACATTAAACTCCATCGTCAATGAACCATCGAAAACATCAATCTTGGTATGAGAGGTCCTTAGAAAAGGTCTTCCTAATAAAAGAGGGCATTGATCCTTTGTAATTTCTCCTTCCATTTCCATAACGAAAATGTCAATAGGAAAAATTAAATGTTGCACTTTAATCAAAATATTCTCTAGCACACCCTTGGGATGTACCAAAGATCCATCGGCCAATTGAAGAACAACATCAGTGTATTTTGAAGAACCAACATTTAAAGTTTGATAGAAAGAATAAGGCATGACACTTAAAGATGCTCCTAAGTCAAGCATAGCATTTTCAATGATAGTATTGCCAATTGAACATGTAACTGAAAACATACCAAGATCCTTGCATTTAGGAGGTAAATGTTTTTTCAAAACAGCAGAAACTGTTGCTCCAGCATTCAACTTACCTTGCAACCTCTTCTTGTTTGTACACAATTGCTTAAGAAGCTTTGCATACCTTGGCACTTGTTGAATTGCATCAAGAAGTGGTATGTTGACCTCGACCTTTCGAAAAATTTCCAAGATGTCTTGATCATCATCTTCTTTCTTTGATCTCTTCAATTTCGTTGGAAAAGGCTCCTTCTTTGAATCCAATTTGGGCTTGACAGTAGAAGTTTCCTTGGCTTCTCCATTATCCTTGACAGATTCGAGAATAATGGGTTCATCATCTTCAATCTCGACTTCCTTCACTAGCACATGCAATTCATCTTCTTTCTTGCTTGTCCCTTCATCCATTATAGGCCTAGTTGGATATGGTTCTTCCAACTCCTTTCCACTTCTCAAGGTAATAGCATTCACATTTTCCTTAGGGGGCACTTTTGGTTGAAATGGGATCTTGTTGTGGCTTTGTGCTTTGAACTCACTCACCTCACTTGCCAATTGACCTATTTGCTTCTTTATGATCTCCATGGTCTCTTTCATTTGTTGCATTCCCTCAGAATAGTGTGAAGATTGCCTTGGATAGTTGTTTGGCCTTGCTTGGTAAGCACCTTGGTTCCCATAAGAATTGTAGCTTCTTGGAAATGGCTCTTGCTTCCTTTGAAATCCCTCTTGCATTCCTAAAGCATTGACTTCTTCAACATTGTCCTCGACCAAACTAGGGCACCTATCTGTGTGATGTCCTAATGAACAAATCCCACAAACTTTTGGCACACTTGGAATGTTCGATTTGAACAAATCAGTGAGCAAAGCAATTTGTTGATTTGTCTCTTTAATGCGTTGCTCCAATGTAGAGGAATGGGTTAAAGCTTCATTGATCCTTCTAATATTTCCATCTCTTTGTGCACAACTCTCGCGAGTACCAAATTGTTGTGTGTTTGCGGCCATGTTCTCGACCAAAGTCCAAGCATTGGTGGGAGTCTTTTCGATGAAAGCGCCTCCACTTGCAGAATCTATGGAAGATCTATCAAGTGGGAGTAAACCCTCATAGAAATACTAAATAAGCAAGTGTTCAGGGATTTGATGATTTAAACAACTTGAGCACAACCTCTTGAAACATTCCCAAAACTCGTACATAGTCTCGCCTTGGGATTGCTTAATTCCACTTATCTCCTTTCGAATGCTTGATACTTTATAAGCAGGAAAGAATTTTTCCAAAAACAACTTCTTAAGGCTCGTCCAAGAAGTGATTGAATCACTAGGCATGTAGTACAACCAATCCTTTGCACGATCCATAAGGGTAAAAGGAAAAGTTCTAAGTTTGAATTGCTCCTCAGAGATACCTTGCATCTTCATGGATGAACAAACAATTTGAAAATCTGTGAGATGTCAATGTGGATCTTCTCCAGGCATACCATGAAATTTTGGCAATAATTGAATGAATCCAGACTTGATCTCAAGATTTTCTTCATTGGTTGGATATTGAATTGCTAAGCGCTGTGTAGCCACATTTGGGGTAGCAAGTTCCCTCAAAATCCTATTGTTGTTTTCTTCGCCCATGTTTTCTCTTGGAGGTTGTGATTCCAAACTTGAACAAGAAGTGGTGGAACATGGAGAGCTAGCTTAAGAACTTGGTGTTGACAAATCTCCTCCTTGCTCTCGAGTCAAATTCTCTTTCCTTAGTGTAAAGAGTGTACGTTCAGGCTCAGAATTCAATACTAAGTCTTTAGCGCCACTACTTCTAGCTTGTATTTGACATACAACTCCTAGAAAGAATTCAAACAAAAAATTCAACAATTAAAAGTACCAAATAAAATAAAAAGAAAAATAAAAATAAGCGAAACGAAAATAAAAAGAAAATAACTAAAAAGATAAAGATAAAGGGTAAGAAATTCTTAGGTAGTAATTTGTCTTCAATGTTCTTGTTGCTTCCTTCCTTCCCCGGCAACGGCGCCAAAATTGTGATCGGTCGTTGAACAAACCACAAAATAAATCCCCACAAACCAATAACTACTAGCTAGGGCAAGTAGGGGTCGAATCCACAGAGAATGTAGGAGCAAATTAAAGCCAAACTACACTAAAGAAAAGCTTACCAAAAAGGAATTTTAAGGATTTTTCAAAATAGCTAAATTAAATTAGAAAACAATAAAAGAAAACTTAATTTAAGATCTAGAAAAGAGTTTGAAAAAAACATTGAGTAAAAGCGTACTTCTCCTTTAGGTAATTATTTTGATCAAGTAAATCATGGATCACAGACACAAAGCATGAATTTGACTTAAATTGCAATCAATTAAGAGTCATAAATCATCCCAAATCGATATATAGCCTAAGACGTAGACATCAATTTTCATTGGAACAAAGTAATCCTCCTAATATCTTAAACAACTCCATTTGAATAATTGGTATAGGAATCAGACGTGATGCTCATTCCAACATGCTAATAAAATTAAACTGCATCTCGCTGACAATTAATTTCTATTGTTCTTATCTAGGTTTCACCCCTTGCTAGAACAAGCATTAAGCTTTACTTATCCACATCCATGATAAATCAATACCAAACTTGCCTACATCAATTTCCATCTCGGCCTAAAGATTTCAACAAGGTTTGACAATCCCATTGAACTTAGGACTCCTAGATTTACAATTGTCACTTCGACCAACTTTAGCTTGACTCAAGCTACTTGAATCTAACAATAGCATTCATAAATCTCAAGATAAGTTGCACACCAAATCCATCAAAATATGAACACATAAGATGAAGCACAGGGATAAGAAACATATTCAAACAGAAAAATCAAATTATTAAGAAAAAAAGTCTCACCATAGATTCATTGATCAAAAATACCTAAGAAAAAGAAGTATAAAAGTTTAGCTACTCATGGATTGTTTCCATGAGAGGCTTACAAAGCAAGAGGTGGGCGGCTGCCTCCTCTCCAAATCGCAAATAACAAGAGTAAAGGTTGAGAAAAGAAGGTGTATGCGATGTAGCTAGGGTTCTAGGATAAGAGGGTATATATAGGTGTAGACACCCATTTTTGATTGATATCATTTTAAAAGTACCAGGGGGCATTTTTGTCATTTTTTGCCTCGATGGCATTCTGGTCATTTTTTGCCCCAGGGGTATTTTAGTCATTTTATTTATTTATTTATTTATTTTTTTGCTTCAAGGGGATTTTGGTCATTATAGTCCATTTCCGGTCTAGATTAGCGTTTAGCCTTTAGTAGATTGCACTTAAAGGCCCAAAAATATTTTCCACCCTTGCAGGTTGCATTGCATTTTGCATATTCTCTTATTTTAAATCAGCACTTTAATCATTTATCTTAACATGAAATCATTTTAGCTATATTGCTTCTCATATTGCATTTTAGCTTCAATGTGCATAAAGCCATCTTCTATTCTATTGTGGACATTTGATCTTGGGACTATCTCACTCATATTGCATTTGGGCATGGGAAGCTAGTACCATTTCTTGGTATAAAAAAAGAAGAAAAGAGAGTTTGCATTCACAATTTTTGTGAAGGCAAGCATAACTTTGGACTTGCATTGGAATATTGAGCTGGCAAATGGACTTTAGGTTTGCATTTAAGAAATTAGTATCATTTCCTTGTCGATTGTTGAATAAAAAGATTTCTACAGATTAAAAAAGTTACAAATGCACAAAAAGGGAAATTGGAAAGAATCCTGATACAAAAAGAATTCCATTTGTTTACAGAATGTACAAAACAGGAGCTTGCATTATGCCTCTGTTTGTTTCTTCTCAGCACCAAGTCTTTACACAACTGGAGAAAGTTGTAAGATAGAATGTATCCCCAAGACTCAAGACATGGACACCATTGATTGGTGACATGTCAATCTCCAAACAAAAACAGGAAAGCAAGCAAGAAAGGACACCAAACAGCAAAGAACCAGCAAGGAAAAAGTATAGAGAACAAGAGAATGGTCTCAAAGAATTCATGGCAGCAAGCATAGAACAATGAGATACAAGAGCCCGGGGAAGCTTAGTTTTGGCCAAGTCAAGAATGAGACTCAGAATTGATCCCTGAGCCTCAGATGCGTCAACAGGGCTTTGAGACATGCACAAGCAAGATGGATTAGGCAAAGCAAACACATATAGCCTTTCACACAACATGCAAA
Source organism: Corchorus capsularis (assembly GCA_001974805.1). Classification (NCBI taxonomy): domain Eukaryota; kingdom Viridiplantae; phylum Streptophyta; class Magnoliopsida; order Malvales; family Malvaceae; genus Corchorus; species Corchorus capsularis. The sequence goes on along the minus strand of AWWV01016090.1, from coordinate 35,660 downwards.
TCACCGAAAGAATGACATGATTACAGTAGCATAGAAGTACACATTCAGCAAGGATCATTAAGTCTGTTGGGCATTACAACGCTTAGTTTATGTCAAGCCAGTAGCATTTTGTAAAACAGTAAGTTTAGTTGTACACACCGAGCACATCAAAACAGATTGAATTCAATGGCAACAACTAGAAAGGCAATTGAAGTAGACATCAAGGTAGCAGATAAAAAGGACAGAATGCACAAAGAAAAACAGGGGATTTCAGTAGCTTTTGATCCTTCATTCAATAGCAATTCATTTCATCAGGGGAGTTACCAAGCACTTCACAAATGACATTTCACTGAGCAATAAGAACAGAATGGAAACAAGCAAAACCAAGACACAGATCAGTGCCTACATACATCTCTCAAAGTTCATTACAGTTCACCAGTAGCAGATAGATTTATCAAAGAGCAAGGCAAGGTTAGTTAATCAAAGCCATTTCCAGCAAGTCATAAACAACTCTCACTTTAGCAGCAAGCAATTCTGAAGACAAGGCCAATTCAGCAAGCATTCAGTATAAAGAAGCAAGCCAATTCAGTTCACCAACAGCCATACAATTACAAGAAGCAGGGTACCAAATCAATCAGTGGCAGATCAAAGCTAAGCTCTAAGTAGCCAATTTCCAACAAGGCTAAAATACCATCAGGATCAGTTTAAGGTTAATACAGTTCATTCAGTAAATACAGACAGCTTGATTAAGTGAAAAATGGGTCAAACAGGAAAGGCGCAGGAAACAAAGACTCAAGGCAACAAACAGTTTTCAAACATGTCAATTCAGCCAGTATTCAACATTTCAGTAGCAAATGCAGCGTCCATCGCATTCATCAAGCAAATTCAATAATTTGGCAAAATAGTTTCAACAAGCAAAAATCAAAACAAACAAGAGAGACTTACCTAGTCTTGCTAACTTTTTATTGACTCTCCAAGGATGAGGTGGCAGCCACGTGTGCAACAAAAACCAGAAGATGCTGCAAAGAAAAGCACGCGGGAAATTAAGTAAGAAAGTCAAAATTGCACAAAGGGTTCAAACAAGGGGTGAGATAAAATCAGGAAAGTTGCTAGAATGTAAACAAGTAAAACAAAAGGGATCAAAAGATAAATACGTCACCTGGGGAAGTGACTTAGCATGGACAGCTCAGCAGACATATATCAAGGAAATTTCAATTAAGGGGAGGAAGGTGATGACTCACCCTTCCACAGCTCATCATCCGCTCTATCCTTATCTCATCTTAATCACCTGCACAAGAAGAATCCAAGGGATTTGCAGAGAAAGATCTAGAATCCCCAAGCCTTTAAATAGGCCTCATTTTCCATCTCAAAAGGGGGGATTTAGAGGGAGAAAATGCTGTCAAAATGGAAATTCGGTTTTAGGATATTGAAGATTGGAGCTTTTATAGGTGATGATCTCAGAGAAAGAAAACTCTGTCAAATTTTAAAAGGGTTTAGGTAGATGAATCTAGAGTTCTCGGGTGAGATAAAAAGGGTGAATACAATTGGGAAGTGGGGATTTTCAGAGAGGTTAGATTGAAGCCTTCCTGGCGGCGGATTTGGGACAAATAAGAGAGGGGTTTTGAAGAGTGAAGTAAGGGGAACAACATACCTCAAAGTTAACTTGATCCAACGGTGGATTCCAGAGATCGGAGGCTTCGTTTTAGGTTCGGGTGAGGTGCAGTCGTGCATTTTAGGGGTGTTTTTTGGGCGAAACCGATTTCAGATCTAAGAAGAGGAGGCTTCTGCGATCTTTTCTGCGCATTTTGAGCTCCATTGGAGCTCCGATGATGCTCTGGCACGGTGGCATGTGGCGGTCCAAATGGTGATGGCGATTCTCAGCGCGGCAAAGGGTGGCGGCCAGGGTTGTGGACCAGATAAAGCTCTGAGGAAGAAGAGGAAGTGGCGGCTTATATAGTGTCGTACTGTGTCAACTAAAACGGCATCATTTCAGGGTTGGGCTAAATGGAATTCACCAATTCAGGTATCTTCTTTGTCTTTAGTTCAATTAAGCTCCTGATTCGTGAATAGACTTCACAATTAGGTCCCTGTGGCTTGGGTTTGGTTTAATTTAGTCTTTAATTCATGGTAATTAAGTCAAGTAAGCCCTAAGTAAAGTTGTTTAGGCAACTTATTTATTAGTTATGATGAAGAAATTAACAAAATTTTTGGAAATATGTTATATTCATGCATTTTAAATTCCTTAAATATTGTTGATAGCATGCTCATTTGAGAAAAGTAAATTGATAGCGATGATGGAATAATCGGTTGAAATGTTGACAATGTTTGTCCATTTTAATCCGAATTTCCTAGGCTTAAGGCATTAATTTGGGGGTCTTACCAATCAAGTGGAAGGCACCCAAATAGTGCCTTTCGTATAAACATTTGGTGAAATATGATTAAACCGGAATACATGCATCATATGCATGGTTAAAACCTTAATTCATTGTAATTAAGAGTAATTAAGAAAAGTTAAAGTCTTAATTCAGGGTAATTAAGAAAAATAAGAAAAGCAAAGTCTTAATTTGGTAATTAAGAAAAGATAAAGTCTTAATTCAAGGTAATTAAGAGAAGTAAGCATAGTCAAGGTCTTAATTTGGTAATTAAGAAAAGTTAAAGTCTTAATTCAGCGTAATTAAGAGAAGTAAGCATAGTCAAGGTCTCAATTGATTCCGATTTCAGCGACACTTTGGGAGAAAATTCATAACTTTCTCTACAGAGCTTCAAATGAGATGATTCAAGATGCGTTGGAAAGTTAACCCGAAATTCTACAACTTTGATGAAGACCACAAAGCCCAGTTTTGCTGTTAAGAAGGTCAAAAATGCCCCAGAAAATTTCGGACAGAACCAGTTTTGGGCCAAACTTCGAATTTCATTAGTTTCAGCCCATGAAGATACTTTAAACCGACTTGAAGACCTAATTAGCTGCTAACCACGGCCCTAGGGTTGTTCTAAGTTAATCCTAACTATAATAGGAACCCTAGATAGTCTCCTATAAATACCTACTTAATAGAAACCCTAGATACATCTCAACAACACAATCTCATAATCTTTTTCTCTTGCTTTAGCTTAGGACGGTTTTAGCTCTAGGCAGCCGCCAAGGCTGCTGCTTTTCTGTAAGTTTTCTTATTTTTATGACTCTTATGGATTCTCTTCAATCTGAGAGGCTAAGAGCTTAAATACTTCTTTTCCTTTGATGCTTTTAATTAATTGATATGGTGAGACTCCTTTGATCTTCAATTCTTATGATTTTTAGTATGATTTAATCTGAATTGAGTATGTGTATGAATCTCTGAGGTTAAGTTCATGATTGTTGATAAGGAACCCGAGGGATTGCCTGATTATTCAATTATGTTCATATGATTATGATGATTGTTAATCTAGGTGCGCACTAGAGAGATAATTGGATTAATCTATTGTTTTTATTAGGTTGAGACCGACCAGTCCACCCTCTTAATCGATGCAAATTGTATACCACGACCATGGGTACAATGGGATTCATATACCTTATTTAATTCTAGATGCCAAAAAAGCTATAGATGATAATAGGTTTGGTTTTAATCAATTAAGCATGTGATCACTAAAAGAACTTAATGCTTTATTCTTGATGATTCTGCACTAACCGATGGATGAAATCCGGAATAAAAGAGTTTTCCTAACCAAAAAAGTTGAGTTAACTAATAGCATGTTAGGAATTGAAGGAAACTTTGAGACCTAGGTCAATATATTCAAGTGGAGTTGTTAGATTAAGCTTGCTTGATGTCTTACCTCTAGATGACAATAGAGTGGCGTAAGATGGATACTTGCTAAATTTAATAATCTATCTTATTAATTTCATGTTTTGAGTGTATGATCCATATCTCTTAATTAATTGTCTATCATTGGTAAGGAAGTATTGTTTTTAAATTGATTGTTTTCTAAACTCTTTACTTATTTTCAATAGTTTTAGATAATTTATTCTTTAGTTTAATTAATTGTTTTCATTGATTATTTTCAATCCCCAATTTCCTTAGTTTTAGATTAATCTTTAGTGTTTATTTAGTTGTTTTATTTCAATTATCGTTTCCTCATCTCTTCTCTGCGGGATCGACCTCTGCTTACCCTAGCTACCTAGTTAGATTCAGTGGGGATTATTTTATGATCTATTGACGACTCGATCAAGCTAAAAGTGGTTTAATCCTTGAACTTAGAAAGAAATTTGAAGATAGGGAGTTTGTAGATCTCGCTCCGTTAGCATCATGTATTTCTAAATATGAAAGACTCTTAGAAGAAGATGATGGTAAAAGGAGAGTTCCAAGAGCAACTTATTATGCTCAGAATGAAGTAAATGTTTGTTTAGATTACTATTCTGATGAGGATGTTCATATAAATATTGCTGAATTAAACTTGAGTAAACCCCATGTTTGTGCAGCATTAAGGAAGGCATCTCAGAATGAGAGTGTTAAGAAGTTAGTTGGAAATTTTGATAAAGTTAATAGACAGTTTTATTTTGACATTACAAAGACTAAGCAAATCTTTGATGTATTGTTAAAAGATAAGAAAATAAGCCTAAAAGATGACCATAAAATCCTAATAGAATCTGAAATAAAAGATAAAAGATACTGTAAATGGCATAACAACTGGTCATATTCAACTAACAATTGTTTGTCTTTGCGACATTCATTGTAGGATGCAATTGAGGCTAGAAAGCTAAAATTCCCAAATGGAGATAAGGCCATGATGATTGATCAGAATCCTTTTCCTCCTGGTGTAACCATTAGTACTTTAACTCCCACGATATCTGAATTGGAGAAATCTCAATCTCAAGAGAATGTTAGCTCAGGAAGTTCTAATGGAGAAAAAAGAAAATTTCTGGAGATTTTGAGTAAGTGTGTGAATGCTATGATTGTTCCAAAAAATGAGCAAGGGTTGACCTCAAAGGGAACAAAAGTTAAACAAACACAAGAACAACAACAAAAGATGTCATTTCCTGATATTATGAGAGAAGAAGAACATAGAATGGGAGAAAAGGGTGTACTAGTTCATAATGGAAGGAGATTTCCTAATGAATTTGAGCATGAGTTTGCAACAGAAAGAGGACCAATCCCCAAGGAAAGGTATCTCAAGCCTTATCTAAGGTCAGTTCAAAATATCCTTGTATGGAGTAGTTACCCTAGAAGAGATTTTAGGGGTGAATTTCCTCCTGGAAGGAGTTTTGGAAGAGGGAAAGCTATGTTTCCTCACTTTGTTCAACAAAGACATGTCAGAATGGTGCAAAATAGCCAAAGGCAAGTTGTTGAGATGGGAGAACCTGTTGAGAGAAGAATTCCATTACAACAGCATTTACCTAGAAGAAATGTGAGGGAAAGAGTTAACTCTCCACAAAATAGGGAAAAGAAGTCCTTCAAACCACCAACTGATACTCCTGCAGATCGGTGGTTCTAAAATTATATGTTGATCCTCAGGAAATGGGACTTCCTCCATATAGCGACATGCCTAGAACTCAAAGAAGCAAATGCCAAAAGTTTAATCAAGTGGCTAAGTAGAATTAGCTGCAAAGGGCTAAGGATTGGGGTTTAAAAGATAGAACTTTGATCAAGCCAAAATTAACCCTATTTTTATGATCATTTTCCTATGCTTTTTGGTATTTTTATGTGGAATTTAACCCTATTTTGCAAGTATTTGTGTTTTTAGGTCTTGAAGACAAGAAAAGTGGAAACTTGTTGTTTTTCACTCTTTTTGGAGCTAAATTGATGACTTTTTACTCAAATATGGACTTACCAATTTGGAGTGAAGATTTGGAGATTCGAAGTTTGTGTTTGAAGATTTATTTAAGATAATTTGAAGAATTGAAGATCATTGAAAAATTATTTCAAGAAGCAAGAATTGAAGATTGGAGCTTAATTGCGGAGGATTGAAGACAAGCCCTGAACAAGCCCGGAAGTAATGGAATTTTGGATATTTTATATGGGTTAATACTCAGCCATATAAGCCCCCAATTGGAGTTAAAATCTCAATTTGTGCCGCCTATATCCAAGGGAATATCCAAATCCCGCATTTTCCCGATACTATTTGGATTAGGTTTCAGTGCAGTCTCGGTAAAAAGGCCATAACTTTCTGCTCAGATGTTTGTTATAGGCCTGTGAGTAGCCATTGAAAAGCTAATTCCGAGATTTACAATTTTCCTTTGAAGTTAAAAGCCCAGTTCTGCCATCTTCCAGCCCGAAATTGTTGTCGAAGTTTCTGCACGATTCTAGAATTTTTCAGGATCTTATTTTCACTTGGATTTTGCTCTATGAAGACTTTTAATCCAACTTGGAGACCAAGTTAGAGCCTAGAACGTCCTAGACTCTAATCCTAAGTATAATTGGAGTCTTTAGGTTATTTTTCCACTATAAATAGTCACCTTATGTAACCCTAGAGGATATCTCAACAATCTCTCATAATTCGATTCTTCTACCTTTCTTTAGTTTTATTTTTCTTTAGTTTTAGGGCTGGAGTGTCGCACCCTCTCTTTGCATAGAGAGGGGTGGCAACCCTAGGTTATTCAAGAGGAGGATTTCGTTCTTCATGTCTTGTAAGTTTTCTTATGCCTCTCATGGATTTAGGAAATCCTAAATCCATGAGTATCTAAATTCTAATACTTCTTATCCTTTGGTGAATTCAATCAATTGATTATGGTGAGATTTCTATGCTTATAATTTGATGTTAGTTCTTGATAGATTATTAATCTCTGTTTTAAGTTTATGATCTTGATAATTATTGATATATATGGCCAGTATTGATGTAACTGGATGGATCTATTGTTAAATCAAGTTTTGATGAGAGCCAGGACTTGATTATGTGGTAACAAATTGGATAACTTGAGAAGTAGTCCGATGAGATTGGTAAATCTTGTGGTTTAAAAGCTATGAGTCTGGTTTTCTTGTAAGCATGTGTGAAAAATAATTGTTCTTAATGTTTTGTTCTTATTGACCGATTAACCTGAGAAGGAGATTGGTTGGTAGGTAATAAAAGGGATAATTTAACCTAAGAGGGATCTTTATCTAATATACATGTTAGGGTTTCCCTAGACCAGTTATCCTCAAGGATAAAATATTAAATTCATCTTTTTAATCAAGGATCCATAGTTAATCTGATTGAATTCTACCACTGGAGAAGAAGTATGCTTTTTAATTATTGTTTTTTTTTTATAAATTGCTATATATTTAGATTTGATTTATTTTGCCTTGTTTTAGTTTAGTTGCTTTCTTTTTAATTAATCTTTTCAATCCCCTGTTTTATGTTTTAAGACTAAAATCTAGAAAAGATTTATTATTGGAATAAGTTTATTCCCCTTCTCTGTGGGATCGACCCCTGCTTGCCCTATCTACTTAGTTAGGTTTTTGTGGGGATTATTTTTATGATTGCTGACGACCGATCAAACTTATATAGTTCCAAAGGAGGAACCTGATGATGATGAGATGTAGGTGAATGCAGTTCAGATGGAAGAAAAAGTTGTTGGTGGTCCAGAAGATAAGAATCCCAGGTTTGATAGACAGAAAGAAGAATCTGAGGAAGAATCATCACATCAGGGAAGTTCTGACTTACCTGATAAAGTGTGAGTGAATTATGTTTTTCCTAATGCAACTCTAGCTTATGAAAAACATGATATCATTGATGAGATGAGTGAGATAGAAGAAGTTTCAGTAGAGCTAGTGGCATCATTAGCTTTAGAAGATGATGTTGACTGGACTCCAGAAGTCAGTATTGCAGAAAAGGAAGGAGATGCTGTAAAGATTGAGTTAAATCAATCAAGTGAAATCTTGGTAGAAGACAAATAATGGAAAGTATCATATGTGAAACCACCAACTGAACTTACTCAGCATTTGAGGCCACTCTACATTTCTGTTGTGTTGAATGGACTCCCTGTAAAGAAGATCTTGGTAGACAATGGAGCTGTTGTGAATGTCATTCCTCACCGGATGCTTGCAAAGTTAAAAGCTGAAAGTACAGAACTGCTGCCTTCAGATATAGTCACCTCTTGATTTGATGGTGGTGCTACAAGGGCTAAAGGTATCTTACCGTGTAAACTTACAAGTTGGAGAGGTAAGTTCAGTTGCTGCTTTCTTTGTTATTAGTTATTCAACTACTTAATGCATTATTAAGAACAGATTGGATTTATTCTATTAGTGCAATTCCATCATCATTACATAAGATAGTTCTGTTGTGGAAAGAAAATGGAGAAATTGAGATTGTTCAGGCAGACAACAAGCCATTTGTTGTGAGTGCTGGTTGTTTGGATGCTCAGCTTTATTCTAATAAGTATGGTCCTTTGAGAATTGAAGAGGGCTTGAATGGTGAAGCATCCAAGGCTACTTCATTGATTGACAACAGTGAATGGAGTAGATTATCTATAGAAGTTATAATAGACTTGGTGAGAAATTCATCAGTGGTCATAGAAGAAATTACTAGTGATGAGTAAAGATATTTCATTTGTAATAAAAGAGACTCTGAAGAAAGTTTAGGCTTATTCGATCGAGAAAAGTTTGTTCCATGATGAAGGTGAAGATAATGCAAAGTCAGTTTGTATTGTAGATAGTCAAGTTTCCTTGTCAAAAGAAAGGGAAAAAGAAGAAGTACATGTCATAGTTCAGGATCCTTTGATAGAAGTGAACTTGGGGGCAGATATTAGTGAATCCCATTCTTATCAGAATCTCAACAAAAGCAGCTTATAAGTTTGTTAGTTAAATTCAAAGATTGTTTTGCGTGGGATTATGTTGATATGCATGGACTAAGTAGGGACCTAGTGGAACACAGGTCACCTATTAAGGCTTAATGTGAAACCTCATAAACAACCAACTAGGAGAGTAGCACCTGACATTTACCCTAATAAAATAAAAGAATAAATAGAATGGTTGTTAAAAGATCGATTCATTAGCCCTGCTAGGTATGTTGAATGGTTGTCTAATATAGTCCCAGTAATGAAGAAAAATGGAAAACTTAAAGTATGCATTGATTTTAGAAATTTAAACAATGCTTCACCTAAAGATGAATATCTTATGCCAATAGCATATATGCTTATTGATTCTGCTGCAGGAAATGGTGTTATGTCATTTCTAGATGGTTATTCTGGATATAATCAAATATTCATAGCTGAAGAAGATATTTTTAATACTGCATTTAGATGTCCAGGGTCTTTAGGTACTTATGAATGGATTGTGATGCCATTTGGATTAAAAAATGCAGGAGCAACATATCAAAGATCTATGAATGCTATTTTCCATGATATGATTAGGAAAATATGTAGAAGTCTATATAGATGACATTGTAGTTAAAGCTACTGATTTTGATGAACATAGACTTGAAATGTTGTTAAACTGAACTAGATTAAGGGCTTTGAAATTAAACCCTTTGAAGTGTGCATTTGGAGTCCAAGCTAGTCATTTTCTAGGCTTTCTAGTTCATAGAATAGAAATAGAAATAGAAATTGATGAAAACAGAACTAAAGCAATTTTGGATGCAAACGCCCCAACAAATAAGGAGGAATTGCAAAGTTTTCTTGGACAGATTAATTATTTACGCATGTTTATTTCTAATTGTGCAGGAAAGTTATATGCCTTTACTCCACTATTGAGACTCAAATTAGAGGAGAATTTTCTCTGGAATGATAAGCATCAAGTAGCCTTTGAAGAAATCAAGAAGTACTTGACAAATCCTCCTATGTTAATGCCTCATAGAAAAGGAATAACATTTAAATTGTATGTAGCTTGTACAGAAAAATCACTTGGTGCACTGTTGGCACAAGACTCAAGTGAAGGAAAAGAATAAGCTGTGTATTATTTAAGTAGAAATATGATAGATGCTGAGCTGAGATATTCTGCTCTTGAAAAATTGTGTTTAACAGTATATTTTGCTTGCATGAAATTGAGACATTACTTGCTCAATGGACAAGTAGACTTGATCTATAAGTGTGATGTTATTAAGTATATGTTAAACAAACCTGTAATGGGAAACAGAATCGGAAAATGGGTTCTAGCTCTATTAGAATTCTCTTTAAATTTTGTTCCTCAAAAAGCTGTAAAAGGTCAAGCATTAGCTGATTTCCTAACTGATCATCCTTGTCAAAATGACCTTGCCTAAATTAGATGAAGTTATTTTGATTGAACCCATTCCATGGATTTTAGAATTTGATGGTTCAAAGACTGAACTGGGGCAAGAGCTGGAGTAGTTCTAACTTCTTCATCAGGAAAAGTATTTAAATTCTCTTTTCTCTTTGTTGTTCAAATGTTCAAATAATCAAGCTGAATATGAAGCTTTAATTGCTGGATTAGAATTACTATTGGAGCTTAAAACTTATTCAGTCTTGGTTAAAGGAGATTCATAGTTAGTTATTGGACAGTTGTCTGGTATATATTAGTGTATAAGTCCAATAATGCGTTCCTACTATAAAATAGCTCAAAATTTGTTAAATCAATTCAATGAAACTAAGTTTGAGTTTATTTATAGAGAAGAAAATTCTCCTGCAAATGACTTAGCACAGATAGGATCAGGTTATAAGAAACCAGATTTAATTGAGTTCAAACCTCAACCATTGGATTCGTGAAGAGAATCAAGTTTGTGAAATAACAACAGCAACAAGTTCAGAAGATTGGAGAATGCCTATTAAACAATATTTAGAAAAGCCTGAAAGTAAAGCTGATCAGATAATCAAAGTTAAAGTTATGCCGTATTTTTTAGTGAATGATGAATTATTCAAAAGAGGAACAGATGGAATTCTTTTGAAATGCATAAATGATAAAGAATCAATAAGAGTTATGGGAGAAGTTCATGTAGGAGTGCGTGGATCACATCAGGTTGGAAAGAAAATGATATGGTTGGTGAAAAGATATGTTATTATTGGCCAACTGTGGGAAAAGATTGCCATAGATATGCAAAAGGATGTCAAGCTTGTCAAAAGTATGGACCAATCCAGAGAGTTCCTGCTTCAGAAATGAAATATATTTTGAAGTGTTGGCCTTTTAGAGGTTGGGCAATGGATATTATTGGTGCGGTTACACCAAATCAACCAATTCAAACAAGTTTATTCTAGTAGACATAGATTATTTTACAAAATGGACTGAAGCAGCATCCTACAAATCAATATACACAGATGATGTAATAGAGTTCATTAAAAATAAAATTCTATTTAGATTTGGAATACCAGAAACAATTACCACAGATCAGGCAACAATCTTTGGAGATATTCTAAAAGAGTATTTGTCTGTATTTGGTATCAAGCTTGTACATTTAACACCATACTTTGCTCAAGCAAATGGTCAAGTTGAATCATCAAATAAAGTTATAAAGCAAATTCTGGAGAAAATGATTACAAATGAACCAAACAAATGGCCAGAGTTATTGCCAGAAACCTTATAGGCTTTTAGGACATCTAAAAGGGCTGCAACAGGTACAACACCTTATGCATTAGTTTATGGGATGATGTTGTATTACCAGTTGAAATAAATGTAAAATCTTTGAGAATCCATATTCAAAATGAGCTACTACCAGAAGAGTATGTAGAATTAGTGCATTTGGAAAAAATGAATCTGGATGAAACAAGGATTCAAGCTTTGGAAAGTACGCAAAAATATAAATTACAAGTTGCAAAGGCATATAATAAAAAGCTAAAACCTAAGTCATTTAAGAATGGTGACCTAGTATGGAAAACAGTATTGCCATTAGGAGTTAATGATCATAAATATGGTAAATGGTCTCTTAGTTGGGAAGGTCCTTTTCAAGTCAATAAAGTACTTGGAGGAAATGCTTATTATTTATAGGATCTGGATGGGACCAACATCCTAGGAACATAAATGGTAAGTATCTTAAATTGTATGTCCCAAGTGTATGGGATAATTTTGGAGATGAATGAATTGGAATAAGATCTAACCTTTGAGCAAATTGTAGTCTGAATATTTATAAAGGAACATACAAGAAAGTTGTAGTTGCAAAATTCATATAGAATTCGACAGAATATGAGTTTTTACAACAGAAGCAAACAAATATTTTACAAGATATGAACAGATAAACCTCAAGCATAGAGTGAATCTATCAAGTCAAATGAGGTATCAATACGGCCATATCTCTTTCATCCAGTTCTCCTTCTTCCTCTTTAATCATCATCTCCTGCTTGAAGATAAAAATCAAATTGAGTAATTGGTTTTTGTAATAAAAACTTAAGAGATTAAAAGCTAATACCTCAGGTTCGGAATTAGGATGTTCTAGAGTAGGAAGGCTTTGTGGTTCAGGTTCTTCAGGAAGATTGAAAAGGGGATGCTGTGGAGGACTTCCAGCTTTCAAAATAAAACTAGTCACATGAACAACATTGTTGTTCAAATTAGTGTTTTCCATTAAGGCGAGTGACTTAGTATTTTGAAAACATAAAAGTTATATGGTTAGTTTAGCATTAGTATTTATCAGAAAAACTCTCAAGAAAATTGAGAATATTGATTACTTACAGTTGAAATCAAGCAATTAGAGAGTCTTTGCTCGATTGATTGTCTTCTAAAGAAAGAGAAACCAACTTGATTCCACCAGAAAGATAAGTTTGGAAGAACTCCAATAGAAGGCTTGAAAGGAGAGAATGTTCTCTTGATGCAAGCTATCATTGATGCGTTAACAGAAAGGATTGCGTCTATTTCCCAAGGTTCCCTGATATTTTCTATTAGAGAAAATCCAGAGTTGGCAATAAAGAAACTTGGTACAGGGATTCCCTGTTGCATCCCAAATTGCCTCAGAGCAAATTGTGGAGAATAAGTTACAGAAAAGAAGAAAGGAGGCAATAGTCCATGTCTGTGACGACCAATCAAGTTTCTAGGACTCAAATAAGAGGTCCATGCATCTAGAAACAAGAAGAAATCTGGATGATTATCTGGAAATTGCTTATTGCCAGATATGAAGAGTGGCTTATGCTTATCATTAAGATGTTCATAAGGAATGAAGAATTCAAGAGTAGTAGGCTTGAAAGTATACGGATACTTGATGACATCAGTAAAAGAAGGAAAAGTGGGATTAGCTAATAAATGACTCCTGAGAGTATGGCTGTCAAAAACAAGAGAAGGGAGCCTATAATTTTGGTTAGATTGATGGAAATATAAAGTGAACCGTACTTGAAATAACCATAATGGACCCTCACATTTGGACATTCCCTTTCCCATTCTATCGACTAGGGTGTTCATACCCTTATAAGTATAAACTAAGATCAATGGAGAGAGATCAATTGATTTTCCTTGAGCTAAAAGTTTAGCCAAAGGAACAAGATCAGAGCACGATTGGATTGGAATACAAAAGATAAATTTGCATAGCCAATATAATAGAAATGCAATATGTTCAAATTCCTCCAATTTCAGTCTCGGAAGTACTGAATTGGCACTTGAAAGAACGAAATGAATGATAATAAGATCTCAAAGGGAAATTCCAGTCAGGAGGATTTAAAAATTCACTATGGCCTGATTCAAATGAAGAGTTCTTGAAGCCAGTTAACACTACAACATCTCTAATGGTTAGGATCATCCAACCAAAAGGGAAAATGAACGAATTGAAATGAGGAGACCAAAACAGAGGCAGTGTAGCAAGAATATGATGATCAGGTTTTGGAATTGAATGACATAATTCAAGCATAGAAAGAATTCCTAGCTTACACCAAGAAGTTGAAAAATGAGGGTAGAGTTTAAGGTGCCATTGCTTGAAGTTATCATTATGAAATGGCCATTCTTGGATGGGAAAATCATGAGGATCACCACAAAAGGTCTCAAGAATCGCAACTCCAGGAGTGTGCATCAGAATGTCGTGATTATTTGGCAATGTCAACCACGATTCCATCGACTTTGCATTTGAAGAAGTTGGTCCTGATGTGGTAATCCCATCGAGACATGACATGCAAGGCAAGAAATCTTTCATTGATCGAATTCTAAGGCAAGGGAAAGGGTAGAATTCAGATTTTCTTGTGATCGAATTAAGAAGAGGAGCAGCCATATTTGATAATCAAGAAGTTATTTCTTGCTTGTTCTATTTGTTGATTGAAAAGAAGTAAAAATTGAAGTAAGCAGATTCTTCAAATCAGAAAGAAGTTAATTAAAGGGAAACCACGTTCAAGAAGATTTTGAATTAGTGGAAGTTAATTGACATTAACAGTCAGTTAAGAGAAGTCTAATGGTTTGAAGCCGTTGTTAGTTTTGGGAAAGTAAGACTTCAAACGGGCAAATGAATTTAATGGTAATAAATCAAATAATGATGTCGTAAATCAATATTTGATTTGGGGGCAATTGTTGGGTTGCAAAATTGATTCTAGGACCGGACCTAATGTTCATGGGCCTTAAAGGATTAAGCTTGGTGTAAAATTAGACTTGTGATTATTTATTTTGTGGGCTTTTAGGATGTTTAAGCCTTGGAGTTAATTTGAGTGGTTAATGGTGGTTAATTAAGTGAATTAGTGGCTGGTTAATTACACTTAAAATGGGAACAAACTAAATGCAATTCACATGTTTAATTAAATTTGGAAGAGTGGTTAATTATCCACTAATTTGGACACCATAAATAGGAGATTTTTTTATGTTCAAAGGGTTGGCAAATTCATCAATGACAAGAAGTCAAAAAATATTATCATAGTTGGCTAGTTTATTAGAAATAACCCTTAGAATTAGTGTAATCTTATATCTTTGGAGTAGTTTCCCTGACTTAGAATTTCCTTTAAACATTTGTATTCAAGCACCCGAGATCATTGAATCTAATTTTCTTTGTATTTTCTAAGTGTCCTTAATAAAATCTTTTCCTTTTGGGAACAATTGCAATTTCATATATTCATATCAATTCCCCACTCTTACATATAAGAAACAAGGGTGAGAACCCTTATATTTTTGACATCAAACACCCACTCAAATAATATGTATTATAGTTATAGTGTATATATATATATATATATTATATACTATATATAAAAGTACGAGTTTTGTAAAACTTTTGAATCGACCATTATACCCTTATTTTTTTGAATATATTTCTTAAATGCCCTTGCTTAAACTATTGTAGTTTTATTCTACTAAAAATTCTATTTTTATTCAATCATTGAAATCTAATATCTTTATAATTTCTTTATTTTTACCATTTTACTATTTTTTAATAAAAATTGGATATATTAAAGTTTTTAATATACAATTTTATTTTACTAAAAACTCTATTTTCATTTAATTGAATTCAATATTTTATAATTATTTTATTTTTATCATTTTAATTTAAAAGGTTATTGTGATTGAAATGTTTCTATTTTATAGTTTAATGTATTCTGATTAAAATTATTTCCCTAACGTGGAGTTATTTTATTTGATTTATAATTAATTTTTTCTAGATAAATGTAATCCTTACTGTGGGTTTAAATTTGTTATTTTACTTTGTTAATAACTTTTTTTTTATGTGGGATGATTTCTTTTGTTACTTTGATAGTAAAATCCAATGTATATACAAATGGGCTGGTGGGGTTGGATTTGGGTTCGGTTATCTGGGTTAGGTTAGTTTCGGGTTAAGGAAATTTTGGTTATAAGGGTTCGGTTAATTACTTAACTTCCGGTTTTATGTTGGATTGGATTCGGATCGCTCAAATGTTGGGTCATTTGGGTTTGGGTCAATTTTGGTTCGGGTCTTTTTCGTTTCGGGGTTTGAGCCTCCGATTTTCAGGTTTAATTTTATTCGGATCTGGGTTATTTAAATATAATTAATCCCGATTCGGGTAATTTCGGATTAACCTCTCGGATTCAGGTCGATTCAGGTTTGGGTCATTAAGGATTTGAGGTCTGGTCATTTCGGTTTCGGATTGAGCGGATTTTTTTGGTTGAATCGGGTTGGATAAGGTTTGGTTTCAGGCGGTTGAGTCAGATACCCGTACTCAAGTGAAATTTTACTAGCTATAATAATAGGCTTTTTAGGATAAAATTAGTAGTATACATAGTATTTTAATTTTCATTTAATTAAAACATATTAGGTCACGTGCAAGGCACGTAAAAGTGATGACTAGTATATTAATATACAATAGTATAATATATTATAGTATATTTATATATATATATATATATATTATTGAAATTTTATAGTAAATAATTTTGTTTAGTTAAAACCCTAGTTCATTTTTTAGGTATTAATTATATTCCAGTAGGTGAGGAGTAAATTTGACTTATCGTCCAAATCCTACTATTTTTATAATTAGAACAAAATTGAAATTTAATAAATAAATACTTTAATTCAAATTCTAGTTCTTCTTTTATTAAGTTTTACAACCTTGTCAAAATTAAAATTTTATAATTATTTTTAAATAATAAAATCATATTAATTTTTAATAATGACAATTCATAACTGAAAAATATCAATATTTGTACTATATATATCTATACTAATTATAATATGAGCCTCTGAATTTGTCTCACGAGTTGACTCGGAGACAAACTCAATTAACAAAATACTTAAATACCAAAAATTAAACCAATTTGAAAGAAAATCACCAACTAAAGGGTAAAAATGTATTTTGGGATTTTTTAAAAAATAAAAAACTACGCATTTGAAAAGAAAACCACCCCAAACTTATTAGAACTACCCCTAAATTTTCAAAGAAAAAACTTTCAATCATTTACTTATCTACAGGTTTAAATCATTTACTTATCTACAGATTTTATTATTATTTTTTTTTTTTTTGAGAATCAGGTATGAACTTGAATTGCTGAATATAAAGAGATACACAACGCATGGAGGTAAATCTCCATACCAAACAAAGTATGTACCCTCACTAAAACTTAATTGGGCAATATTATGAGCAATTACATTTAAGGAGCGATTAATATGCTTAAAAGAACAACTGGAAAAAGATGAAGCCATCTCCAAAATATCCTGTATTAAACAGAAACCTTGCCATGTTGAGGAAGCTCCTTTTTCTATTTCTTTAATCGCCAAGAGAGAGTCACTTTCTACGATACAATCTTGAACCCCACAGTGTCTACAATCTTGAACCCCACAGTGTCTAGCAATCAACAAACCAAAGTGTATAGCAAATATTTCCGCATGAAGAACATCTGCAACATATGGTATTTGCTTAAAGGCTAAAGAGACAACATCACCAGATGAATTCCTTAATACGATCCCAAGTCTAGTTGTCTTTGAAGAAGCCATTTAAGTAGCATCTGTGTTTAGTTTGATGAAGTTTCCAACAGGTGGAGACCACTGGGTAGGTAGGCGAGATCTCTGTACTGAAATCTTACTTTTTGCAAAATCTGCAACAAATTGATTTGCTCGAGTAATCAAACTAGATGGTAAACAGCACCTCTGTTCAAAAAGACAATTGTTTCTGTTCCACCAGATCAACCAAAGTATAGTCACTACAAGCTGTAGACATTTCATAGATCGAGATTTTGTCAAAATTGAAGACCAGAAGACATCAATCTGTAAATTTGCAACAAAATTGATCAACCAAGGACAGCAGAGATTCTAGATAGAGATGCTAAAAGGACATGAAAAGAAAATATGGAATAAAGAGTCCTTTGAACCAGTACAAACATCACAACTGATATCAATGTCTACTCATCGGTTCCTCAGAATCTGTTTACCTGGGATGATTCCCCATACCAACCTCCAAATAAAGAACTTTATTTTCGGTTGTACTTCTAATTGCCAAATCAGTTTCCAAATTGCAGATCTGTTTGCCATTGAAGGATCACATCTACCAAGAATTTTCCTTGCCATGAAATAGCCTGATTTCACTGTATACATACCAACATTTGATTGATCCCAAATCAGTTTATCTTCTTGATAAGTTAAAGGCAAAGGGATTGATAAAATATGATGAACATCCTCAGCCATAAAAAGCTCCTCCAATTTGGCCACATTCCATTGTCGGTTAAAAGCGATTAAACTTGAAACATATAAGTGTCGCAACGTCCGGGTCCGGGGGGTACCGAACCCTAACGTTTAATGACTTAAAGGATAAGGGGAAAAACTATTGAAAACTATGGGGAGTCGCCACTAATCTTTTTTAACCTAGGTGTGATTAGCCACCTACCAAATTATTAGGCCTAATATTAACCTAAGCTTGGCAAAGGTAATACTAAACCTAACATGGTCTATTAACCAGAGTCCTAAAAGTTCGGGAGTCGGGTACGCGTGGGGAAGGATTAGCACCCCCACGACGCCCGTCAAAAGACGGAACTGACTAGTTTAGAATTAATTGTGGGTTTCTATTATTGGTTGCTACTATTCTTGAATACTTTCATGCCTTTCAACTCTCTTTTTTTTTATTTTTTCTTAAAACTGACTTTTCTTTTTTATTCATTTTCCTTGTTTGATTATCCCTCTTTACCCTTTTCTTACTTAACTTTTCCTTTTTACGGATTACTGAATACCAATTATTTTCTTTAAACTTAAATTACTAAATACCATTTTTACTCACTTTTTACTGAATTACTGATTTCTATTACTATTTTACTGATTATTCTTTACTCTGTACTGATTACTAGTCATTATTTTATTCTTTACTGATTGCCATTACTTTTTACTGATTAATATTTTACTCTTTACCATTTTTTCTTTACTGATTACTCTTTATCCTTTACCATTTTTACTAATTGCTCTTCACTCCTTTCTATTTTCCTTTACTAATTACTCTACTTTACCATTTTTCTTTACTGATTTCTCTATAACTCTTTACCATTTCTCTTTACTGATTACTTTTTACTCTTTACTGATTACCATTACTTTTTACCATTTTACTCTTTACTGATTGCCTTTTCAATTTTTTACTAATCACCACTTGACTTCTTACTGATTACAATTACTCTTTGTTGACTACTATTACGCTTTTCTTACTCTTTTTACTGAATATTGTTTCTTACTCTTTTTACTGATGACTCTTTTCTTACTCTTTTTACTGAATATTGTTTCTTACTCTTTTTACTGATGGCTCTTTTCTTACTCTTTTTACTGAATATTGTTTCTTACTCTTATTTACTGATGACTCTTTTCTTACTCTTTTTACTGAATACTGTTTCTTACTCTTTTTTACTGATTACTGATACTAATTTACTATGAATTGATACTGATTACCCTGTACTTCTCGGCTGACCCCATTCTCCTTCTTTCTCTTTTTAGATTTTTCTTCCATGATTCTTAATTTATTGATACACTGGACTCTTAAATGTATGGATGCACATGATGCATGAAACTCCAATTGGATTTTAATTTACCCCTCAATTATACGAGGAGCACCTTTGGCCGCCTCCCAATAAATGGTAAACGACCTCCGGAAATTTCCAAGCCTCCGGGAGAAGGCGAGCAAACTCAGACACGAATGAATGAGCCGCCCTCCTTTCCCTTCACGGGAATCATTTCAATTTTAGTCTCATGAGCATGTCATTGACAACATTAGTATGGAATTTAAATATGGATGCATATGAAGCTACTTTACCACTACACTTATTACAAACTTATATTGATTACAAAACCCCAAAGGCTTAATTAAGCCAAAAACATAAAGCAAAAAAAAAGAAACGAAAAGGAAACAATCAGCAAATTTCAAGGGGCAAAAAACACAAATTATATAGATAAGGACTAGTGATGCATAAATCCAAAATTGGAGATCAAATTAGGTGAACTAACATGAGGAAACAACTATTCATCTAACTCAATTCTAAAAGTAAGCAAACTCCTAATCAAATATTTAATTTTTTTCAAAGTAAATATCAATCCAACTTAATTCCTCAATCCCTTTTCTAAATCAATTTTAACTTAAAAAGTCAAACTTTTTAACTCAAAGCAGTGATTTTTCAAATTAAAATTAACTCAAAAATAATTTGAATTCCCAAGCTAATTTTTGTTTGAAAACTCAAACTTTAAATTAAACTTTTGACCTCTCCAATCAAAATAGACTTTAAATGGGATCAAGGAATCATTTTGAATCAATATGGACCTTAATAAGATTAAACCATCAAACTAACAAACCTCAATCTTAAGTTGATTAAAACATGAAAAGTCTAAGCTCATTAACAACTTTAATAATTTCACCTAAAAGGTCATAGCCTTGTCATCATAAAAATAATAACTCAAATATATTAGGCATAAATCTTCACCAAAATAAACATAAATAATAACCATAAATTTAGTCCACCATATTTACTAATTAAAGACTTCATTTTTTCCACCAAAGACTTAAACTTTCAAGCAAATTATTTTCTAAAATCCACAAATCACTATCATATTCACATAAACACATATATATTAATCAAAACATACTTCACCCATCATAAAATTAAAAGCAAAAAAATGAGTAAATAGAGTAAACAAGCCCTAAATTGACCAAAGTAGCAAGCAGAGGCACCAAATCACATCAATTCCAGAATCAAAGTTAAAGGTAAAGGATTAAATTGATAGAGAGTGGGAAGAAACTCACAGAAACTCCAATAAGTTGTGCTCAACGGCGCCGTTTTGCTCAATTAGGGTTATTAATCAACGACCCTCTTTCTTTTTCTCACTTCTTCTTATTCCTTGGTCCGCTACAGTTCTGTCTTCTTCCTCTTCGCGTTTCCTTTTCCTCTTCAAAATTGGCTGAAACCCTAGCCACCATATCCGCCAGCCTTGAAATCGCGCCACCATCATGGACCGCTGCCGAGCCACCGCGATGGAGTCTCTTTCAACCGTAAATTGGGCATAAAACGCCCAGATCTCTCCCCTTTTTCCTCATCCTTCAAGTCAGAATTAACTCAAGCCTCCAAAGCATCAAATCAGGCCGTCTCCGATGCCTCAAACAAACCCCGACCAAATTCAAGGTCTCTCCTTTGTCAATGGAAACCCGAAACTCACCCCTTAAATACCTCAAACCCGATGGAATCAACACCACCGAAGGCAAATAAAAGGTCTCAAATCCGACGAGGTAACTACCCTGACAACCAAAGCTCTCTCCTTTCTACAGTGGTGACACGAAACCGACGATGAAGACCTCAAGATGACACAAACAGGAAAGGAAGCGAAAGACAAGAACTAAGGAAGACTCAAGACTCCTTGGACGCTCAAAAAGGTACTCTCTTTAATTCATCTTTGTTCTTTTTTCCTGAGATTTCAGTGTGATCGGTGTATTCATCAAAGAGTGAATATGAGATTTCTTTCTGGTGAAAGAATCAGAGAGTGAGCTTGAGCCTTGTTTTTGAAGAGAAAGAGAGAGTAATAGGAGCGAGAGTTGTGTATTTGTTTAAGAATGAGGGAAAGAATTCGTGAGTGAGGGAGAGATTCGAATGAGTCTCCTTGGGAAAGAAACGATCAGAGTTTTTTTTTGTATGAGAGAGAGACCGATTCAAGAGAGCCAGCAAAAGAGAGACCAAATCAGAGAGAATAAAAGAGAGAGTCTCTGTGAAGAGTAAGAGAGCATCTGAATTATTTTGATTAATTCAATGCGTGTTCATGGAAGGGAAAGATTTTTTTTTTTCAGTGATTCAGTATTGAGAGTTTTTCTTGAGTTTTATCAGTGAGAGAAAAATTGAATCCCTTCTCCACAGAGAGAGAGTGATTCTAGAGATAAGAATTCATCCCCCCCTTTTCTTTTGTCATCTTGTGTAGGTTAAAATTGGTCTAGCACCGACTCTCTTGTTGTGCAGCTGTCGAATTTTGGTGCCAGGACCACCAAAATAACACGGTTTGCACCCTCACTCTCTGTTTTTTGTCTGTTCTTGATTGCTATTGTAATTTGTTCTCACGTGAATTCTCTTGTGTCTACAGGTGCTCTCTTCCCTCCTTCCTATGCTGAGGTGGAAATATAGACAACCTTTGGACCAATCAAGGTTCAACAGCTCAGCAGGTGACTCTCTTTTCCATTTCCCTTTGAACTTCTCTTGCGTCTGTTTTGCTGTTTCAATGCGTCGCCCTGCTGTTTTAATTTTCCAGTGGCATGAGTGATTTCAGAATAATGGCGTGGGATGCTAATGACCTTGAATGAGTGTTGCTGTAATGGTTTGAAGAAATTGTTTCCTTTCTCTGTATGTGTATGTGTAATGTGAACTTTGAGAACTTCAGATGAGTAATGCAAATCTGTATCCTACTTGTTAGGATGGAATGTGTCTATGATGCCTATGTACCATGCCCTATTCTGTTTTGGACCAAAACTGACTTTGTATTTCAGTCCTTACAACACCAACCTCTTCCCAAATAATCAACTGTCTTGTTAAGAACTGTTTTGTGCTTTGTGCTCTTCTGCTCTTGCTTGTTGGATCTCTGGTGCACTGCTCTTGAGTTGCTAAATCATGGCTAATGAAAATGCTATTGAAATGCAAGTGTAAACTGTAAAGAGAGATTGATAAGTATCATGTGGATGTTAGGATGCAATGAATGCTTCTATAGTTCAAATACTATGTAATTGTGTGTAATGTGCTGAAACTCATGTTAAAATGTTAGGCAAAGTGCTTGAATGAATGTTGTTGTTTTCTGTATGATATGCCACTGCCTTTGCTAAATTGGTGGTAAGATGCATGACTTAGTGGCTTTCAACTAAGGAAATGATAAATGGCTCTATAGTCTATATGCAAGTAGCTTTGGGAATGAAATTAAATGCAGAAGTGGGTTGAGAGTGGCAAAAGAGGGACTTACTTATAATCCTATAAAGAGGTGGAGTGTAGAGTGAGAGGCCTAAGGAAAGGAGATTATTAACCCAAGGACCAATGGACAAGGGAGGTCGAGAAAGCAATTTTTGTGCATTTCAAATTTATCATTTTTTTGTATTTTTGTAACATGAAATGTAAACCCACCTTCTTTCAGTACCTTCTTTTGTTATGTAGACCATAAGGCAGAGGCAAAGGGTAAAAATGGAAATTAGTGTTTTTGTTCTTCCTTTCGTTACCCAAATTCCAAAGGGTCCAAGTACCTTAAATAAGGCCCAAGAAGAACATAATAGCAAAGGAAAGTTCATCATGCAAGGCCCAAAAACAATTGCCAAGATCCAAATGCCATGAGGTAGTAGGAATACCAAATAATAAACATAAGATGCTCAAAGCGAAGACTCAAAAGTAAATAGGCCAAAAAGATAAAAGAAAATGGAGGGAAAATGAATTATGCTAAGAAAATATGGGACCAACTTAAAAACTAAAAAGGAACAATGACTACCAAAATGATTCTAATACAAAATTAAAAGAACTAATTAACCAACAATGCCTTGGAAAATTACTAGATGCTAAAAGTGAATTAGAAAATGATGTAAATGACCCTAAATGCAAATGTGGAAGCAAATATACTAAACTTAAGGATATAAGCCAAAAATGGGTGTCTACAATAAGGGCCGAGGCAATACTCCTGGCTATGGTGTTGGTTTAAATGAAGGACCTTTATTAAGCCACTTATCATTCCACACATCTATATTTAGACCAAATCTAATTGTCCTATGAGCACCATCCAATATAACTTGCCTACCAAACAATAAGCTTCTCCAAACAAATGATGGATTGCTTCCCAGAGTGGCTTTCATAAAGCTAGAATTATTGAAATATTTTGCTTTCAAAATTCTAAAACTTAATGAATTCTCACTATGCAATAATCTCCAACATTGTTTTGCTAACAAAGCAAGATTGAAAGCTTCTAGATCTCTGAAACCAAGTCCTCCATCTAACTTAGCAATACAGAGTGAATGCCATCCCTTCCAATGAATCTTCCTGTTCTCTGAATTATTACCCCACCAATAGTTTGCAATGATCATGTCTAACTCATGAAGAAACGTTTTTGGAAACTTAAAAATGCTCATGAGATATTGTGGAATAGATTGGGCAATTGACTGGATAAGAATTGTTTTACCTGCAATAGACAAGTATTTCCCCTTCCAATTGCGAATCCGAGCAATAAGCATGTCCTTCACCAGTTGTAATTCCCCTTTTTTAGATCGACCCATCATTATAGGAAGACCTAGATACTTCTCCAAGGACAATTGGCGATTAACCCCCAAATGAGAAAGAATTGATTGTTGAGCAGAATCCGATACATTCTTGCTGAACAAAATTGATGATTTCTCAATGTTAATTTGTTGGCCCGAAGCTTTCTGAAATCTATCAAGAATCCCCAATAAAGAAGCACATTCGGCTATATCTGCTCTCAAGAAAAGCAGACTATCATCTACGAAGAACAAATGAGAGATTTGAGGAGCATGGAGAGACACTTGAACACCATGAATTACATCATTCTGCACTGCTTGATTAAGTAAAGCAATCAACCCTTCCATACAAAACAAAAACAAGTATGGAGATAATGGGTCTCCTTGCCTGATTCCTCTTGATGGAATAATAACATCATCATGTTCACCATTGATACACACCGAATACGATACAGTACGAACACAAATCATGACTCGAGAAATCCAAAGCTCCGAAAAACCCATCACTCTCATCACTTCCTCTAGAAATTTCCATTCAACTCTATCATATGCTTTGCTCAAATCTAATTTCAAAGCCATATGATGAGAGTTTCGTCTTCTTCTACTAGTCATATGGTGAATTAATTCAAAAGCAATAATTGAATTATCATAAATTTGTTTTCCAGGAACAAAAGCACTTTGTGTTTCATCAATAATTTGGGGAAGGATTTCTTATTACCTATTAGTTAAAGTCTTTGTAATAATTTTCATAATGATATTACAGAGACTAATAGGGCGAAAGTCTTTGATAGTTAAAGGGTTAGGAATTTTGGGAAGCAAGACAATATTGGTATGGTTTATATCAGGGAGAGGCCAACCAAGGTTAAGAAAAGAAAGCGCCATTTTTGTCACCTCATCTCAAACAATTTCCCAATAGTTTTTATAAAAACAAGGGTTCATACCGTCAGGACCAGGGGATTTGCTACAATGCATCTGAAAAGCAGCTTGCTTGATATCCTCTTCTGAGAAATCACGATCTAATAGGCGTCCCATTTCAGTAGTGATTCTTCTTCCAATCAAATGAGCCACCTCATCAATACTATTATCAGAAGGATTTTCGGATGTGAAAATAGTAAGATAATAATTATGAATTATCCTTTTCAAGTTTTCTCTATCCGAAAAATAATTTCCATCATCATCATTCAAACCCTGTATCACATTTCTTTTCTTCCTCTGAGAAGCCACCGCATGGAAATATTTTGAATTACTGTCACCATCTCTAAGCCAATACTCCTTGGATCGTTGCTTCCAGAGAGATTCCCCCTGTCTATAAAGAGAGAGTTCATCTTGGCAAATTGTCAAATTAAAAGCTGATTCACCCGACTATCCTTCAAGAAACTCTTTCTCAAATTCCTTCCTCTTCTTTATAATCTTAGACCGGACATTCCCAAATATATCCCGATCCCAAATTAAAAGCAGCCTTCTACAGTTTGCAATTCTATCACATATATCATGGCAAAGAGGATCATTCCACCCTGAATAGACTACTTCTTTAGCACCTTCATGCTCAACCCATATATTCTCAAAACAAAAGCTCTTGTGCCCAACAATCTTATCACATTGTTTGTCCAAAACATGAAGTACAATCGGAAGATGATCAGAGACCGACGTGATTACATGTTCTTCATAAGAGAACTGGAATTTATTCAACCAATCCTCAGAGGCCAAACATCAATCAAGTCTCTCATACACTCTTTCACTGTCTTGATTCCTACTCCATGCCATCATCGGGCCTGAAATTGGAAGCTCACAAAATTTACATCTATCAATAGTAACTCGGAAGTTTCCATTTGAGCCAATGGTCGAAGAGGGCCACCAATCTTTTCTGAAGCATCCACAATTTCATTGAAATCTCCTCCACAAATCCAAGGAAGTGAAGATCTATCTCTCAAAGAAATTAACAATTCCCATGTCAGTCTTCTATTATTGGTATTTGGCTGTCCATAGATCCCTGTGAACCTCTATTGGAAACCATCTAAAATTTGAACAACTACATCAATGTGTGAAATTGAAAATGACTGTAAAGAAATACCAACTTTAGATGTCCAAAGAAGAGCCAGACCTCTTGCACGCCTCACACAATCCACTACAAAACATTGATCAAATCCCATATTAGACCGCAACCAATCCATCTCACCCTTCCTCCTCTTTGTCTCTGATAAATATATAATATTGGGATTTTATTCCTGACTAATTCTTTCAGGATATGAACTGATCGGGATGTCCCAACCCCCGACAGTTCCAAATTAGGATTTTCATAGGTGTTTGATAGAGGGGTTGATTTGCCCCGTTTCTATCACTTGTGAATTGACAACCCGAATTTCACGGGTTCCAACAGCATCTTTGGATCTTTTAGCTTCACAATACAAATCAACATCTACTATTGGATTTCCTCCTTGTCCTCGTTTGGCTCCAGTTGATGTTGGAATCGAAACCTTCGAAATAGAGTTTGAAGGATTTTGAGCAGTTCTCTTCCAAGAGCAGTTCTTTTTGGTTTTGGGAATTTTGTTGGAGGTAGTTGCTGTGAAGGTGAAGTCTTTTAGAAGACAGTTATCTGGTATATGGTTATTGGGAATGTGAACATTAATTTCAGCCACATCATCAAGGAAGTTACTTTCTACTAGATTTTCTGAAATTGCAGCAACTGTTTTTTTGCAGTTCCAAATCATCAACTAAATTCACGGGAACAGTTACATGATCCGCTGTATTGGTCGCCACATCAGCATCCTCCACCGAACTAGGAACAATTCTTGGGATCCTCTCACCAACATCCAAATTCCAACAAGAAAATCCGACCGACTCAGCAACATCCTCTGCTTGGTGATTTCTACCAATAGTATTTGCCAAGGCAGCAAAACTATTCATCCTTTGTCCTCCCACAGAATCATCTCTACGAGAAGAAAATGAGAATGGAGAATCTTCCAATTCAGCAATATTTGAAATTGGAATTTCAGCCCGCAACCAATTTCCATATCCACGAATCACTTTTCCTGACTTTCTCTTCATAGTGAACGCCACATCACATTCTGATTCATGGTGTGTTAAGCATCCACATACAAAGCAAAAATCTGGGAGTCTTTCATAACGGAAACTTACAGTAGTAATTCCATTAATAGGAAGATTTATTCGAGTCCCACGTTTGAGTGGTCTATTAACATTAATATTAACTCGAACTCGAAGACAATTTCCCCAGGCCATCCCCTCACTAGATGCATCAATTTCTTCCACAATACCGACTTTTTTACCCACTGCCATGCCAATGCCATTGTTCATGTTAGCAAATGGAAGACCATGTACTTGAAGCCAAAAGGAGCACCAATCCAGATCAATGGAATCTGGAGAAGAGAGTCCATCAAAGTCCTGCAGAACTATTAAAGCCTTGTTGTAGCACCAAGGTTGTTGTAGATAAATTCTATCTCTTTCTGCCTCCCTTGCAAATTGGAAAAGATATAACTTGTTTCCCAAATCCCTAACATGTAATCTTCGTGTTAACTTCCAGACTTTGTACATCACTAATCGGAGGATTTCAATTCGTATCAATTTCCTGGTTAGAATCTTCCCAAGAAGGCAATAAGAACCCACAACAAAGTTTTCTTCACCACAAACTGCATCGGCTTTAATAATGTCATTCTCCTCAGTGCACAAATTAAAATTGGCCCAAAGTTTGTTTAAGTCTTCTGCCATTATAAGAGAATAATGGTTGGATTGAAGAAAAAATTATGAAAAATCAAAGGAAAAAAAAGGAAAAAGAAAGGGGGATTGGAAGATTACACAACAACGATACAAGAGCTCTCCTAATGGAGTCCTTAAAAAACGGAATACAAAAGCTCTAAATACTTATCTATAGATTTAAGTGAAAGTATTTATTTAAAAATTTATAAAAGATAAATAACTTTAATTTTAACAAATATAATTGCATTAATAATGTGTAGTGTGTAGTCTTTTTTTTTTGGGCACAAAAATGTGTCAGAAGTAAATAAAGCGCGGTATCTGTAATTTGTGAACATTGATATCTGTGCCGATGTGACGATGTCATTCCATGCCCACCTCTAACAGAGACCCATCAGCACCACCATATGCATTCTCGCCACCGTATCCACTATACCCAAAACAGCTTCTTTCTCCGGCGTGGGCTCTCCCTTCCATCATTTCTTTTGTCTGTATTGTTGCGATTTTGAGTCGCTATATTAGTCCAACATAGTCCAACAAGAACCTGTACAAGAACCTGTCTCCCACTGAGTTCCAACTCAATTGATGTACTCTGGAATTGGAATCAGACAGTCGATGTCTGCGTTAAATTCTCCATTTCTGTAGTTAAAATCCGAATTAGGGAATTTTGGCTACGGGTTTTAGGATGGTGGTGAGAAGGAAGCCGCTAATTCTTTCTTCTACAAAAATTCTTGTCCACTCGTTACTGAGTTCCACGCGACTTGATGAAACTGTTCCTACCAATCTTTCTGGTGATGGTTTGCGTTTGAAAGCTGGAATTCTAAGGCTTCCCAAGGACAAAGATGACATTTTGGATCCCAAGTTCGCGTCTCTGGATGATTCTGCTTTGCTGGGGCTTTCTACTTCTGTCTTAAAGAGACTGGGAGTTACTTCTGGCTCACTGGTTAGTATAAGTTTCTGTTTGGTAGCTATGAAAATAAGCTTGCTCTGCCTTTATTCTTGGGCTAACTGTAACAAGTCTTTCCTCTTTGGCCATGTACAAAAATTCTCTCGTTTTTTGCACGTTTAAGCTCTGTTTGGTTGCTAAAATATTTGCTGTAAAGTTAAAAGGAAATAAATTTAGACTCTTCTCTGTCTCCCCCTTGAATCACTTAGGTGTATGAAGTGAAAATTTTAATCTTCATATGAAATTCTTTTGTTTCAAAAAAAAAAAAAATCAAAGTTTGAATGTCAGAATTGATAATATTATCAGTAAAATATAGACAATATAAGTTAGTAATGATGATGATGATGATGATGATAATGATTGCAGAATCAAAGAGCTGTCGATTAGCTTAATAATAATCTTTGTAATTACTTAACCATTTCTCTTTCTGTGTTTCTTAAAAATCTTAGGTGCTTGTCAGAAATATAGAGACCAAGATTCAGAGGATTGCTCAGGTTGTTGTATTAGATCCTCCGAACACCCATGTTGATACCTCTCAAATCAAAGAACCTGTCTCCCATCTTTCACACACGATGCTTATGTTTCCTTCATACAGTTTTCCTCAAAATGACTCTGTATTCTTGGATTGTGACGTTGCCTATTTATCTCCTCTATTGGCATTTAACCTTAACATGCACATATCATGCTTGAGATCTCTTGTTCATGAAGGGAAAGAGACCTTAGCATCTCTTTTTGAAACTAAGGAGGATGATAAAGCTTGCAGGGAAGACACTGGTGCTTCTTTTATCAGTTTATGGTTGGAACCATTGGGTAAACTGCCAAAATATGCATCACACTTGAGGGTTTCCTTTGTTAAGATACCAGAATGTGGTTCCTTGGAATCCCTAAGAAGAGTTTCTTCTATTGAAGCTGAAGATCGCCAAGAAATGATTGATTCAGCGTTACACAAGTATTTTGAAGTGGATAGATACTTGTCGAGGGGAGATGTTTTCAGCATCTTATTAAATTGGAACTGCAATTCAGCCATATGCATTCCTTGCAGCTTGAGATTGCATAATGGGAGTGATAATATTATATATTTTAAGGTAACACTTTTTGCATATATTAGCAGTGGCATCATGTATGCAAGGAATATAACAGTGTGCCAGGCTATCATGAGATGGTAATTCTTGTTTTCAGGTTGTTGCTATGGAGCCATCAGATGAAGCAGTTCTTCGAGTCAATCGTACTCAGACTGCTCTAGTTCTTGGAGGCAGTGCTCCATCTGCTGTTCCCCCTGATTTGTTGATTGATCAAACAAAAAGCTTTGCGCCTTTGCAAGGGGACACCGTGAAGATTTTAGCATCCATTCTTACGCCACCTCTATGCCCATCACCACTTTCTTTGAAATTCAGAGTTTCTGTTTTACTGCATGGTCCACCAGGTGTGCTGCTATTTGATCCCTTGCTTGCACTTCTTAAATTCATAAATGTCTCTTTCCATAAAATGAAAACTTTGACTCAACACAATTTGTTGGCCTTCACACTGGCACTGAAATAACCATTCCTGCCTTATTCATTTTAATATTGTAGCTTGGTTTTCCTGGCAACGTCAATAGGTCCTAATACAGATTGATTGTAGAGAGGAGAATTAATTTTAGTATACATGCTGATATATACTGTAGCTGTGTCATGATCAATTAAATATTGCAGGGTGTGGGAAGAAGACTGTTGTTAGACATGTTGCTAAGCGACTTGGTCTTCATGTAGTTGAATATAGCTGCCATAGTCTGACAGCATCTTCTGAGAAAAAGACATCTGCTGCATTGACTCAAGCTTTCAACAGTGCGCAAAGGTGAAGCATCTGAGTTATTGAAAACTTTGCCACTTGTCATTCTGATTAATTTATTAACACCTGTTCCTTTACCCTTTGGTTTTTTGTTGATAGTTGGAATAGAGCATGCGTATTTTTAAATTCTTTTGAAAGTGTTAGTTGCTGCCCCTTTTGATAGATGTCCTGTGTTAGAATCTGTTGAATCATCATTTGCACAAATATCTTAGTTTTGGAATATCTTTATCATCATTTATACAAATATATTAGTTTTGGAATTTTTCATGATACAGTAGCGTCTCTGATAAATCAGTCAAGGTAACAGACAGAATTCACTTCCTCCAAACTTGATGTTTACATGATGAATTTTATCTGTCAAAATTACTGTGCTTGATCTGGCTATTCTATAGCCTTTCTATTATTTCACTCTCCTATTTATTTATCTGGCAGATACTCACCAACAATACTACTACTTCGCCATTTTGATGTTTTTCGGACTTTGGCCTCTCATGAAGGTTCCCCTAGTGATCAAATTGGGCTTTCCTCTGAAGTTGCATCGGTCATCAGAGAGTTCACTGAGCCAGTTGGCGGTGAAGAAGATGGTTATCACGAAGACAAATCAAATGGTGATTTTGTAAGACCCAACTACTTGCCAGTGTCATTCTGATTAGACTCGCTTTTATTTACTTATATTGGTTTCTCTTATCATTTCTCATATCTTATTTGATGAGATGTTGAGTTTTTCTTCACTGTGTCTCCAAAGTATTTTCCTTTGTAGGTGTCCGTGTCAGTCTTCTCTTGATTTGTCATGGCTTAATTTCTGAGGTGTGCTTTTTGCACTTTGCTGACTGTCACATAAATCTGTTATACCCCGCCAAACTCCAGGATTTAAATCAAGGATCAGAAGATTGATTATGAGAATTTTCCTTGCTATTTTTATTGAAGAACTTAGAACAACAATGCTTTAAACTTATCACTTTCATGGTGTTGATGCAGCCTGTAGGGGACAGTGGAAATGTAGGTAGGCACCAGGTGCTGTTAGTTGTGGCTGTCGACAGTTCTGAAGGATTGCCGCCAGCTATTAGGCGTTGTTTCAGCCATGAAGTAAGCATGAGTGCCTTGACTGAAGAACAAAGGGCTCAAATGTTGTCCCAGTCACTGCAAGGTGTTTCTGATCTCCTTTCTGATGTAAGCAAAGGAAAAAATATTCCACCTCCCTTTTTGAATTTCTTCATTAATAAATTGAACCTGAGCAGGATAGATTTTTTGTTTGTAGAGTACCTCATTATGTAACATATTTACACCATAATTGGACCAAACATTTAAGATTTATAAAGAAGCTTTCAAGGATGTCATCGCCTCTTAACCCTATCAAATTTGGAAAAATAAGTTGTTAATTAGATGTTTTCTTTGAATGAGTAAATGAATGAATTCTCCGCAGGTGCTGGAAGCATTTTTTAGTTTTCATTGATGTGGTTCCTTGCAGACTTGCTTAGAGGATTTTGTGAAGGACATAGTAGGACAGACATCTGGCTTCATGCCTCGGGATTTGCGTGCTTTAATTGCTGATGCTGGTGCAAACTTAATTCCAAGGAACAATTTTCAAACCGACTTGGAGTCAAATGTTCATCCTAGGGTTAAAGCAGCAAAGGATACATCAAGCAATACTGCAGCGCCTCCTATGGCAAAAGAGGATTTGGAAAAAGCGTTGGAACGATCAAAGAAGAGGAATGCCTCTGCATTAGGCGCTCCAAAGGTAACTTGTACAAAGCAAATTTAGACCAGTAATGTTATGTGATTGACAAATACCAATTCTAACAAAGCAAACTTGTACATATTTTAGTATTTTAGTGAACTTGGAATTAAGTAGATTGCTAACTGTAGATCAGATAATTTGAGTCTTGATTTATCTGCTGCAGGTTCCTAATGTGAAATGGGAAGATGTTGGTGGGCTGGAGGATGTGAAGAAATCAATCTTGGACACTGTTCAGGTCCCTTTTTCTGCATCTCTGATGCATTTTTATCAATTATAGGTCATATAAGTGTCTTTGGTCGTTTCCTTTCTTTTGCCAAGGTTGTCTCTTGAGTTTTGACACCATACCATTTGTTGATTAATTTGAAACCCTGCATTCCTTTCATGGGCGCATGACACATTCTCTATAGGGGGACAATGATATAGTATGTTTTCCATCTCAAGTTGGCCTCCAAATTGATAGTGGTTTCACAATTGCACATTATTTGGCCTCCAAAGAGAGTACTATTCAGTCTACTAGAAATAACCACACTCCTTTCATGGGTCGAAGTGTGTTAGAAACTAACTTTATATCTCATCATACTTTATATTAGTTATTTGAACTGTGTTTGTCCCTGAGTCAACTCTCGAGACAAACTCAGAGGCGCACATTTTAGAGTAGTATAGATACTTGTTGGTAGTCCATTTTGCTTTATTGTTTATGGAATTTGTAAGCCTACTTATCTTAAATAATTTCATTCGTTGTTTTGTTTTATCTCTGCAGTTACCTCTCCTGCATAAGGATTTGTTTTCATCTGGCTTGCGCAAGCGTTCTGGTGTTCTTCTATATGGCCCTCCTGGCACAGGGAAAGTAAAGTTCTGATGGATTATTACAATTATTCTCAACCTCCTAATTTATACTTTAGGGTATCTCTATCCATATTTACTATATGTTGCTTTAAATGTCAGACTTTGTTGGCAAAAGCGGTGGCAACTGAGTGTTCCTTAAATTTCCTAAGCGTAAAAGGGCCTGAACTCATTAACATGTACATAGGAGAGTCGGAGAAGAATGTCCGAGACATTTTCCAGAAGGTAAACAGGGAAAACTTGCCTTTAGTATATAATGTCTTTCATGGTAAATTGGGCTGCATAAAGGCTTTCAGTGCATTTTATGTTGTAAGTCGTATTGTGATATTTCAACTTTGTATGTCATGCAGGCCAGATCAGCAAGGCCCTGTGTCATCTTCTTTGATGAACTCGATTCTCTTGCTCCTGCTCGAGGTTCTTCTGGGGATTCTGGGGGTGTTATGGACCGTGTGGTTTCCCAGGTGAAGATATCGTTGCTATTGCATTGATTGATCTGCTTTCTTCTCTTTCATTTGTTTAACTAATCCTGACAGTTTTATTTTTGCTAGATGCTTGCAGAGATTGATGGCCTTAATGATTCTACACAGGTTATTTATTCTACTTGTTATCTCTATTACTCTTCTTTCTGTCCAAATTGCTATGAGTCTAATCCTCTTTCCTGTTTTCCAGGACCTATTTATTATAGGAGCAAGCAACAGACCCGACCTCATTGACCCAGCTCTCCTTAGACCTGGCAGATTCGATAAACTGCTATATGTTGGAGTTAACTCTGATGCATCTTATAGAGAGCGGTTAGTTGTGCCTTTGGACTTTATTTTTTCCTATTTATGCTTGTATATATGTTATACCTATTTACTTGTTATTCTTTGACATGGAAAATTCTATTCTTGGTCCAGAGTTCTTAAAGCACTTACCAGAAAGTTTAGATTGCATGAAGATGTATCCCTTTACTTCATTGCAAAGAGATGCCCACCAAACTTCACTGGTGCAGATATGTATGCCTTATGTGCAGATGCTTGGTTTCATGCTGCAAAGCGTAAGGTGAGTCAAAATCAGTAAAAACCAATCCAATGCAATCTACTTCGAGGAATTTAAGCTTATCATGTATTACATACTGCAAGCACTGCCAACAAAATTGTTGTCTTCATTGCTTGGACTGGTTCCTTTTGTTTAGGCATTGAGTTCAGATTCAGAATCTTCTTCGACAGATCAAGCTGACTCCATCATTATAGAATATGACGATTTTATGAAGGTATGACATGCATCTTTCTCTGACTAAGCAATCTTTTGGGGAAATGCTTGTACAAGATTCTTGGATAGTAATTAAATGGGCAAGGATCCTCTCCACTCCGCTGAATTTTCAAGCCAATCCAACGGCCATTAAGTGTCCATGTTTTATTTCAACTTCTCTTCCCAAATGTCCAATTTCATTTAAAGCTGTTGGATTGCCTTGAAAAAATCAGTACCCGAATGAAATATAACTGAAAGATAGTAAGTACCTGAGGGATATAAATCATGGTTATTGCTGTTTGCTGACTGTCATTTACTATATGATAAAAAGATGCAGCTACTGTACACTTTAAAGCAAAAACCATGCCTTGGCTTCATTTTTCACTGCATGTTTTTAGGTCTAATCACTTGATGGTCATCTTTAAAGTTATATGATTCTGCAGACACTTCAGCATTTTATATTAATATTTAAGTAATAATGATGATGATGATAAAAGAATATTTCTCATAGCTTATCTGCGAATGTCTTATTTAGACTCCTTTCTTACTTCTTAGGACTATCATCTAACGTCAAAATTTTACTTGCTGACTTTGCAGGTGCTGAAAGAGCTTTCACCATCCCTTTCCGTAGCAGAACTCAAGAAGTATGAAATGCTTCGCGATCAGTTTGAAGACCCTTCAAACTGATGTCGGAACTTACCGTTTGTTATATTATGTACTTCAAAAATACAAAAAACAAAGTCTGAAAGGTGAAAAAAGAAAGGCCAAGATTTAGATCATTCTTTGTGATAGATGATAAATAAATGAAACTGCATACACAACTGAAATTTTGTATCATTGTAAAAGTTACATAGTATCATATATTCAAATAAAATGCTGGATTTTGGGATTTCAGTTTCCAGGTTTAGAGTTTTAGCTCACTAATCCCTTCATAAGTTTTCCTAGTTTAAAGTGAAATCATAAAAACATGGTGCATAGGTATATCTATCTATTCTATATCTATATCTATATACTAAGATATTAAAACTCAAGTAAAATTACATTTTTGTCACTATTATTTCAAACTATATTCATTTAGATTATTATTTGTCACTATTTAATAGGGATAGAATGGTAATTATGCCTCCACCCCACCCCACCCCACCCTCATCCCCTCCTCTCTCCCCCCTTAGACTTTTTTTTTCTTTAATTAAAGGGTTTCAAATGACACTAAGGGCCCCTTTAGTTCATGGGTAGGGGTAGGCATGGGTTGGGTCTACCGACTCAACCGACCGCTACCGAAGCAACCGGCCCGACAAGGGTCGGTTGTGAGGGGTAGCTCGGTAAGTCGGTTAGAAACCGACCCATGTTCCACATACTTCGGTCGGTGTTCGGGCCTAAATTTTTTGATCCGAACCCGACCGAAAAACCGACCGACTATATTATAATGTATATTTTATATTTATTTTATATCTGTTATATATATATATATATATATATATATATAT